>JAHQIW010000440.1:0-76048 GCA_019055375.1 Parelaphostrongylus tenuis
GAATATGCTCTCGTCGAAAACATATATAACAATAGAAACAAAAACACTGGTAGTATAATGCTCTTCGTGCTTTTAACGGGCAACGTTCATTGAACCTTTCTGGATTGTTACGTTGAAGAGGTTATAGACTCTCTACTCAGTTCTTGACTGTCGTGGTTGAAACACTTCAGTTTTACTGGTCAATTTCTATAGTTTGAGGCAAATTAGTCTACCAATATGCACCCTTTCTATTCAAGCATCCTGATTCCAGGTCAGTGACATCTCTGGAAATATTGAGTTCAATAATGTTTCACTACGCTACAGCGGGTACATGCCGTTAGCTTTGGATAACGTCACTATCAGAATTCCCGCGGGTCAGAAAGTAGCGATAGTGGGAAGAACAGGTAGCGGGAAGACCAGTTTATTGCAGGTGAGATTCACCTTCACTTAAGTGAATTGTGTTCATGTGCAACAAGTTTGCTATCTAGATATACGAGGTTGAGGGAAAAGTTTTCAACATCCGCAAAAAATTCAGATTTTATGTCTGTTTCACAAAGTATCGGGTAGTGTAAATCCATGGGAATATCATGAGAAATTTCTTCCAAAAGAGGCTCTCATTACAGCGCTAGTTATAGTGCATCGAATTTCAATTTAATCTTTGGATATGATTTGATGACGAAGGACCAAACTGGGCTTCGAGTTTTGATAAACTATTGCGGGGAATAACAACTTTTGCCAAAAAATGCTGCGAAGGAGAACTGTAGTGCTTTTTATGATTTTATGATCCAGTCCCGCTCGATGGAACATCTCCTGCGTGGACGTGGATTTGAGTCATTTGATCAAGTTGAAGAGGCATATAAGGAGTTTTTGATTCAAAGCCCAATAAGTACTACTTCGAGCAGATCCGGAAGCTTGCAAATTGTGGATAGTGATGGTCTTCATTTTGAAGATTAATTATTGTTGTTTTCAACTGAATTTATGCATGAAACTTTAATTTTCGACGAGTGTTGAGGAACGTTTTCCTCAATCTATAATTTTGCTACCAATTTGCTACAGGTTTGACTTAAGGCGCTGCTTCGGTTGGTTAGCATTGAGTCTGGTGAAATAACGATAGATGGATTAAATACGACTTTGATTCCTTTGAACGCTCTTCGACGGATATTTGGAGTAGTATCACAACATCCATTTATATTTAGGTAAATGCTATCCCTATTTTTTTCCTTAAAGATTTCATCTGTTACTCTGATGAGAGCGACCAAAAAGACTTAACAGCGAATCTTGAAGAAAATTCTGAGTGCATTCTGTAGTCTCTGTGGAGAATCATAATTTTACCATTTTGTTTCTATCATCTTAACTATCACTAAGTATCCGAAATGAAAAAGAGTTTCTACCATCAGTGGATCATTGTACGAGAATCTCACTGTTGGCTGTGATAGTGTGGAAGAGCATCAGGTTGCCAACATTGCTCGTCTTGCTAGTCTAGGTCAGTTTCCGATCTTTTGTGAAGTTTTTCTTCGCTTTGCCCCTTGATGTTAATAGTCGAACTTGTTTCATAGATTCTCTTGTGACTCGAATTGGTGGATTAGACGGTCACATTGAAGAAGGTGGTAAGAATCTGTCGTTCGGTGAGCGACAGATCATTTCAATATGTCGTGTGTTGTTGGCTAGAGCTAAGGTGAGTACAATAATTCATGTATTTTGCTCGAAAAAGCTTAAGCCTCTAGGGATCAAACGGAACATCTCGTGCCGCGCGGCGCGATGTCAAATCTCATTCAACCACTGTACTGTATGCATGCATAGATAATGGCGGCGTTGCGTCCCGTGGGGAAGCGACAGCGCGACGCCACCTGCCTTTCAACGCTGGTCCTCAGAGTTAAAACATGTATATATATATATATATATATATATATACATATATATATATGCATATGTATGTATACATATGCCTATATATACATGTACATATGTAAGCATATATATATATATATATATATATATATATATATATATAACTAGTGTACATGACATTATAGCTGAGTGCAGTGTAGGTCTTGTTTTCTGTGCGGAGCAAGTTTTGAGCATTATGAGTTTCCTCCAGTGTGTTCGGAATGTCATGAGCTAGCGCTGAGCTGTAAGAACATTGCAAATTTCGTCACCATACGCCTTGCAGATTTGTCGTTGAATCTTAGAAGCGTTGAGATCCAATTTTTGGCGAAAATAGAGCAGCATCAGGCAAATGATATATATCTTTCAATGCGCAAGAGAACGAGCTTTCTGATGAGCTCAAATTTGCATAAAATGTAGAAGTAAAAGTAATTTTCTCAGGCAATACGGCAAAACTTTTTCTGCAACTTATTATGTTCTGAAGTTGTGTTCCATTTTTGAGCGCATTTTGAATCTCTTTATTTTAATTAGTTTTAAATCTCAAATGGTGGTTAGAGTCCAGAATTCACTTTCCTCATTGCATTGCTTTTCGAACTTTTTCAAATCTTTAGGTTATACTTATCGATGAAGCGACATCTCATCTCGATGAAACAGCTCATAGAAGAATGTTATCATTGATAATGACGTATTTGCCGGGTGCAACACTTATCTGCATAACTCATATACTTCATGGATTGTCAGAATTCGATACGATAGTAGAAATGGCAAACGGAAAAGTTATTAGTCTTAAATCAGCTCAGGAAGTTTCGCATAACATTCAGTACCAGTAGCATATTAAAACGTCTTTAACGTTTATCTCTCAAAGAGCTTCTTTTTCTGGTGCTTTATAGTGGATTTCGTTTTTCCTGATGTTTTTCCTTTTACTTGTCCTTTATCTCAAATGGGCTTTTTGCGTTGAAATTGTTTGGGTCGGTTTTCTCAGTTCCTCTAAGGATGCTTTCTTATGCAGTCATTGTCGTACCCTCAGTCCTCTAAGGTTTTTTTAATTTATAATCAGCTAAAGCTTTTTTGCATGCTGATTCTCACTTAATTTTACTAAATTTCCCTTTCAGAGAATATATAGTATGTTGAATTATATGTTTATACAAGCGGTTTTTGTTAATCATATGTGGTATTTCAGTTAATTTATTTTCATGTCCTATTCTAAACTTCTGTTGTTCCCCAATTAGGCTAAACCTCGGTTCCAGAACGAAGTTGGCCACTATTTCGTTGGATACACCCGTTATTAATTTTTGCGTTTTTCTTGTAAATAAGTAATTTGTTGCTGTACCAAAATTACAGTGTTATATTATGTTCTGTCTATAGAGCTTGCAAATGGGTCCACTATTTTATATAAATAATGCTGTCACGAACATTCTCGTCTAGTTCCGACCAATGGTTTCCGTTTTGATGGAGGAATGTTCATTTCTGCGTATTATATACGGTGATACGAATCCAGAATACGAATCTAGAATAGTAACCAAGTTTTCAAGCTCTTCTGAGCTGTTAATGTTTGTGAGTATCTATAGGGCGTATCTGAAGTATATTGGATCATGGCTGAGTGATGAAGTAATCCCATGGCGCCCTTTTATTTGAATCTTCAAGTAGATTCCAATTGAACACATGATTACTATTACAAATTGCTGCTGAACCAATCCCGAAAGTGGTGAGTTCATTACCGGCCGCAGCATAGTTTGAGCAACTACTTAGATTTGATTACTTGAGTGAAAGAAGTTCTGTAATTCCATCGAGTACTTGGAATAGGTTGAAATTTGGGTGCAGTGGTAACTTAATCGTCAAGCTTCATATCTGTCACGTCCAAGAATAATCTAATCCTTATTAGTAAGCACTGGAATAAGCAGTGTGTATATACGCTTCGTTCCAAAAGTTAGCAGAATGTTCTTTGGCAATTGAAAAGTGCAAATGCAAATTACAAATGCTAATAGTCCAGAGAATTGTAAAGATGACAGTATGCGCTCATCTGCATCAATTATAAAATGATTAAACTTTTATGCGACTTGATCATGTCAAATTCAATTAAATCTATACAGAGTCTTATAATTCAATGGATGAACAAGTGTTTAATCTGGTCGAGTTTCTTTCTATACGGGCAGTATCACATTTTCCCTATGCGGATCTGAGTGCTTCTAGCACTCCATCGGTCTCCTCGCATTTAGCGCTTGCTTGGGTATTCCTTTTCTTCGTGAATATCATAGTATATTGGTAGGGTAAATCTCCTTGCATTAGTTAATAGACAGGCTAGGGCGTTCGCTAGCTCATTTGAAGGTGTTGCGTGAGAAGCTGGATCCCACACCCGGACGTCGCTGACCACTCAACCACACTCCTTTAATCAAAGTGAATATAACATAGAAATTCTCGGCGAGTGTAGCGCAGCAGGGCTCCGCAGTTACATACACATCGTCCGATACCGCTGTTGGGACTCACCAAAACCTCCATGGGGTTGGAAAGTCAGTATCAGGCTTGTCTGTCATGAGAGCATGACTGACTCGATACATTGGTAAGCTCGTGGAAGTGCAGGTCAGATGTGCATCCAATCACTCCACAAGCCGCGGATGCAGTGGTATGGACAGCGCATTTCTTATCGAATTATCAACACTAAGCAAATCGCAAACCGACTTTCCTGTAACTTCAGCGTTACCAACCAGTCACGTAATCTTTGTGATCAAGCCTATAGGGGGAAGTTGATAAACATAAATTATTTGGCTCACGTTTCGACGTCTTCGTATTTGTTGGAGACGGTGATTCGAGTCGTCCGCAATCGCTTTTTTTCTATCAAATTTATGCTGTTACCTTGAAACAAAGGAAGGTGATTGATTGGTATTGCTGAAGTTGGAGGGAAGTTGGTTTTCAAATCATCATAACGCTCAGTGCTGGTGAATAATGATATCGTCTGCCACAGGATGGATTGTTTATTGAAAACAAAATATTATATACAACGGAAAACCATTCTATCAACAATGGTGTTGTATATAAGGAAATCGCCAAGTGAGGTTCCTCATTTGAGTGATGCTCGACTGAAAAAGATTAGACTCGAACGAAACGAGGACAAAGACTACAACGAGGAGGAACGGCTGTGAACATCGACTCGAATAATCGGTTTGAAGAAGAAAAAGGCGTCGAAACGTTGGTCCAGTAAATTCCTTTTTATCGACTTCGTCTCATTCGCTCGAATAGCACGGAGCTAAGTACTTCATTCTTGCATTTTTGTTTGCTTTTTCTTCAAAACTTTTAACAGAATTTTTGTTTACAGGTGATGTGTAGATTTTATCTATTTCCATGACAGTTATTTTCCTCGAAAAGTCTTGTTGTTTATGGTAATGAAATAAACACGATTTGTTAGATATAATGATGGTATGTCCAAAAATTCAGAAAACGACCTACGATGATTTTTTTCACCCATGTGAGCTAAAGAAATAATCAGTCATAATTATTTCTATTTTGACTGCCACTTGCAGTGGTATGATCTTATAGTATACCCAATATGTGGAGTACTGTGCAAAAGCGTTCGCCGCCCGTCGCTCTCCGGGACTGAGCTGTCTCGAGAGGACTGCGGACTACTGTATTGAGGCCTTCGGGTCGCGACATGGCGGGAAATAGTTCAATCGCAATGGCTTGAACCGGGTAAAAGTCGTAACAAGGTATCTGTAGGTGAACCTGCGGATGGATCATCGCTGAATTTACCACCACAAAAAAACGAAAACTACAGCTTTTGATTTGTGGATGGATGGCTTTGATCAACGAGAAACCAACATGCATGAATATACATATGTTGACGATTATGTCGTCAAATAGTTAATGGTATCGTATCATCACCCATTAAAGCTCAACATACAAGGTGTCTATATGTATAAGTATGAATCCTTCTAGAGTGACGATTATGATTGCCTATACGAGTGAAGGCGTACGCACAAATGTCACATTAAGAATGTGAATAAATGTGGTGGTATTTTCGCATTTCTTTCTGTGTTGTGTTTGTATGAAGACTTAATGAGCATTGCCAGAATGCCACCTTGAACGACCTATAAAGCTAAAGAAATAGTTGTGTGATTTAGAAAGGGTTCAGATCTGAAGAAGAAAAACTTTCTTAGCTATATCTAATATCACGAAGAGAAAAAAAAAACTTTCCATGCAAGGATGGAATGCCATGTTTTCACTTATAGTTGATAAGATAAGCATTAATATTCCGAAAAAAAAATCTGGTCTTGCCAGTGATTTTGAGAAAAATCAGAGTTCTGACTCTTTTTATGGTTGTCTCCCGTCATATGTTAACACCAGTATTATAATATTTGCTATCAACGCCTCCGAGCTCTCCTTATCCACACTCACTTGCGATTTACAGCCTCACTGTGATTAGCGGGTTTTCCTGAGTATGATACGACGATCTGCAGGCGAAGTTCTTTCCTGTTTCATCCAGACTTATCTGAGAGTAAATCTTCTTGCTAAAAGGTTTTTGAGAAACCGAAAAAAGTAAACTGCTGAAAATACCATGTTTTAAGCCCTGTCTAGGTCTATACAGGCGCCTGTTTCGTCCTACCGCTACTCGTCAGTTGTACCATCCCTCAGTTCAGCCAATCCCCTGAGGTTATACTCCTCTATGAAGGAATCGACCCCGAGTAATAAACCACCACAAGACAGACATTGGAATTACCTGACATTGTAGTGCCCGGTAGTCGAGCTTGTGGCTTTTAAAGGGTATCGGCTGAACCGAGGGACGATGGTACTAATGAGTCATGGTGGGGCGGAACAGGCGCCTGTATTGCACTTGGACATGGCTTAAAACATGTTATATCCTTATTAGTTCATTATTGCTTAAAATAGATCTACAAAAAAGCGGTTGATTGAAGAGCTAAAAGGACTGGTCAGCACAAGCGCTCGATGACAACTAATGAAAATTAGTGGTGTTAGTACGCGTTACCCTATGGCTAGTATATTCAAAGGTGAGTTAGATAGTCTTAAGTTGTAACTCTGTTGAAATCGAATATAGCTTATAACATTGGTACAAACATAAGTAGGATATTCTCCAATTATCCTAGTAATCGGTCACTAGCTTGTCCATAGATTAACACTGAAATTCATTTTTACATGGCCTGAGGGAATGTTTCAAGCTTTTTCGAGGTTGATGTGTCAGAGGCTTACGTTTCGGTGGTCTTGCCGGTCTGTTCATTTTTCACCCTTTGATTTAATTTTTTAATCTTAGCCTCCATAATTTATGTTGTTTGAAAGAACAAATTTTAGCGCAAAACTTATGAATGAATGGATCAAAATAAAGAGAGCTGTAGAAAAGTAATGAGATTAAAAAAAGCTTATAGTTTTGATGCAACTATAAATCTGATTTCCTCGAATTTTCTATGCAGCGTGGTCACCAGCACATCCAAGTATTAACGTTATAATTCATTTTTTTTTTTTGCTTATTCCGTTATTTTTAAGTTCTCCAAAGATGAACTATAAGCACAAAGCTAATGAAGGAGTGAATGGAAAAAAAATTGAATGAGATAGTTTTATTTTTTTCTCGATTTCTACACCTGATAAATAGAAGTGCGCATTTTGAAAGTAACGATATCTTTCGTTCTCAAGTAATGTCGTACCACTTGCCTTGCAGGTCCGTAAAACATTTGTTATCTCTATTAATAACTTTAAAGCACACACTTTTCAACGAGTTGTTGGACAAACCATTCTATTTGAGCAAAGAACATAAGCATTTCAATAACACAGTGAATCTGCTAGTTTCTGATCATGACGATTCCGAACGTAGGAAAAAATTATGTTTTGCTTTCTGCAGATTCTAGCATTGCACATAATCCTAGCATCTAAAAATCACCGAGTAAACCAAGGAAGCACCAATAAATTCCATTCGTCCCACCCACCTAACAAAACGCTTCAGTTCCGTAGTGTCAAAGTAACATCAAAAAGACACCTTTTTGAATGATACTCTTTTTAAAACAGTTCTTGGCGAAAAGGTAGTTAAATAGCTTTTGAGATTTGACATGGGCTTAATCTTGACTTACTTCCAAGTTTAAGCTTCTAATGGTTCCATTTCTCAATAGATGTAGGCCTGCTCACATTTATGCGTAGACCTCCGGTTTGACAATGTAATTCTATATCCTTGAATACGCCCTCCTCGGCAGCAATGTTACATCAAACCGTTGAACTGATTGCTAAGCATGGAAGAATTCCTTACTTAGCAATTACCGTTGACATCATAAAGGCGTATTTGGTGTGTTATCTTCTTCGATTACTAAGCTATCACAAAGTTTATTAAAAAAGATTTATTCGGGTCTTTTTCAACGTACTCGTCTGACTAGAGATACATTGATCCGAGTCGATGATTCAGTCGTTTTTACAATATGGCTGTTCCAAGAAGTAGTCATTGTATAGCGTGCGTGCTATTAAAAAGGGTAACTTCATCTAGGCCATCTTCTACTGAATTTGACTCGATGTGGTAATGGGCACTCACATTGGAAAGACGACCACCTCTGAGTCATCGTTTAAATCATTCACATTTGAGAGATGACAGACTCGTCGAAAGTTTTACCAAATTGATTTTTCTTAGCAGCCTTGTGCTAGCATAATAATCCAGGAAAGTTTCAATTGTTGTTGCCAAATGAAAACATCGGTTGATTCGAAAAATATTTAATGTGGTCTATTATTTTTGCCTTCATTGATCACTGTTCACCAACGTTAAACGCGTACGTACTTCTCCCAGCAGATATACCGCCTTACATTATTTAATTTATCACCTCAAACTTGCTAGAATTGGCAAAAATAATAACGATGACAACGCGAGCGAAAGTGATGTCGAAAAAAAAGGTAAACGGGCAAATATCTACAATTCCTATTTTATTTTTACACTACTATTGATCTAAGAAGGCAGTCAGTTACTAGTCTTATAGTAGATTAGGAGAAAAAAGGCATGAATAAACATAAATGAGCATGTTTTTCATTTGTGTCCCGACATGTTGATGACTAAACTGGCGAAAACTTCTTTTACTCCTCAGAAATCAGTGAGGCATACCACAAATAGTCGTCTACTCTCGTGCATCAGAAAAAGAGTTTCCACCGCGTGAATAGCTTTTATTCACGTCCGTTGTGACTATTTCATTGTTGTGTCATTGGCCCTACTTTCAGATAAAGGTATGTTACCTCGTTCAACTTACATTACCAATTCAGATTTTGTAACCACTTCTAGACATTGCAGCAGAATTTGAGGTGTTATTAATTTATCTCTTTTTCAACTTATAGTCGCTGCTTATCAATTTTGCGAACTAATACTACCTAACTCAGAGACATTCCTAACACATGTTTGCCTGAAGTGAAAAATTCCACCCGTTGAGGTCCAAGTGTTCTCTACAAAGGTCACTAGTCGCCTCTCCGCGCGCCGCGTAGCGGTGGACATTTTGTATTGTGTCGCAGCAATGGAGATATGGGAACTTAGTTGATAAATTAAGGTTTTGAGAAGACATCGTCATTGAATGATTGAATATCACAAAAGAGACTTTCGTGAGGATAATTCAATAAAATGAACGTCCAATGGTCGGGAAATTTCCCATGCTTCAACGGGAAACCATATCTTTCCGAATAGCAATATATTACCAACTGCTATACAACATCTGTTTTTTTCTGCTCTCTTGCTTCTCATGTATTCAAAGATATTCAATAGCGTGAGAAATTCTGATCCCAATAATGAGTTCCATTTTTAGAGAGACCTTCGTAGGACGCCTTACTAATGAAAATAAGATGACGTCTTGGTCTCGGAGTGCGTTATTTCATCATTACAGCGGTCTTTTTTGTAGTATTTTGATTCTGAGCACAGTTTGTTGCTAAATACAACAGACTATATCTGAGGATTTTGGAGGGACTTATACAGGCGTATTTATAGTAAAAAGGACGCGAAGTTTCTCTATTACGATTTCTTGATATGGAAGCTACACACTCGAGAATACAAATCATTTCCAGCTCGAAATTTTCTAGTATTTTACTGCATTTTTCGCAGCGTTATTATGTTTGATATATATATATATATATATATATATATATATATAAGAGAATTGAATGGTGAGCAAAAACAAGGCCTCAGACGGGAATCGAATCCGTGTTTCATCCTATCCGAGGACGCGTTCATTTTCAGCTGTTTTTTTTTAGGACATTAAACGATATCGTTAAAGTGCATTGCGACAACATATTTTCTGTATTTTCTTCACCCATATTTTTCAAACACTTCACTGATGTGTGAGAATTTACGCTCAAAACGTTAATTCAACAATTAGCAACGATCAACAACAAATCATTCCGAAAACTCAGTACCGGTCAATACTTTGCTCTATACAACAATTGATCGAGCTATCTATAATAACTGACAATAATATTATGCTTAATAATAATAGTAATTATAACAATGATAATGATATTAATAAGAATAAGAATATGCTAGAACAATGCAATGAAAATTAGTTACAATAATTGGCAACTCCATAGAAATCTTAACTCCTAAAGTCTTTTGATAATAAGAATTCGCTCCGAATTATCAAGAAAATAGCATCGACTTGCAATGTGCCGTCTCATTATTGATAAATCAATCTATTATTTTGGCATATTACAGGTAAAAATCGCCTCATTGGAGTTTCTACTACCATTTTCAGCCATTTACTAATGAGAAAACCCCTTCAGTGGTGATAAAATTTTAAATTTTATTAGAAAACTACCACATTGTCATTGTAACGCACTGCGCTCGCTGTGCGATCCCGTCTCCTACCGCGTGAAAAATCAACGTGGTACTCATGAGGATAACCAGTTGTTCCAAGAATGTGCGCTATAATTATCATGGATTCTTCGTTGATTTCAGTCCGAAATCAATAGATGGTCAGTACGTTAAGTGAGAACTAGTACCGAGGAACCGTACTTTTATTTTTACCGCTTTCTTCAGCTCACATTTTCAAAAACTGAACACGACCACGTTTATATGTGCTCAAAATAAATTTAATAACAATCCATCTCATCGATCGCTTTCAGACCTTGCTTTGAACATTCAATATATTCTCTGAGAATGTTTAAAGCCTTTTCGAAGTTGGTGCCTGAAAGCCCTACGTACATTTCGGCGTTCTCGCCCGCGTCAAGAGTGACCCACGTCGCACACTGATCACTATTTCGTAACAAGGATAGAGGACGTTGTTTATGGTGATAGCACATGATACGGTGTTATCACCATTTGTTTCAGTCGATAGTTTACCGCTGGTATTTGAATATGTAGAAATCAATCTCATCGACTGTTTTTTGAAAACCTCGCTGGTGATAACACAATATCACGTGCTATCACCATAATAATGTTTACCCATCCTTTCCTCAAAAAAGGGTTCAGTGTGGGGCGTGGGTCACTGATAAAGCGGACAATACCGCCGAATCGCTCGTATGGCTCTGATGTATCAACCTTGAATATGTAGAAAGAGTACTAAAAAGGTGAAGTACCTGGCTCTAATAAATCTCTGAGAGGGTGTGCCATGCATTCAATTTACCAAATATCGTCAGGTTTGTTCAAGTGCATATCTAGGCTATACAAAGACTTACAATGGCTAACTTTGTACTATTCTCTTAGACAAGTTTGGTAGTTGTTCGCTGACCACATAGAGAGAGGATGGTCTAGGAGTGAATTAGTGATTAAATGTATATCGGAATGCATCTCTAATCACTGCGTCATATCTTTCAAATTATTTTAACATTTTAAAAAATATGGAAAGAACACCACGGTTATACTCACTTGAAATTGGATAAGGCACGAACGAATAATAGTCATGCAAATAGCTAAACTTCTAAGAAAGATTCAACACCATGGATTAGATCCATCTGCTTCTAAACCTCATTGAAATATCATGGCGAATTAAGTTTCCAAGCCTCAAATTGACCTACATGAAGAAGGCTTTCAGCTGTGGTAAGAGTGAAGCAATCGTAGTATTCTTAAACACTAGAGAGTGAAGGCAGCATCACTCAACAGCTTCTATTACAACAATTACTGCAATTAGCAAGAGATTTCCGTCAGCTAGACACAGACTTCGCAAATAAGACACTATTTCTCTACAACGTCACATAGGGCATGTGCAACGCAGTGGTCAGAGCTGCCTTGAACGCACACCCGTGGTCCTTAATTGGAACCCGCATTGCCAGCTCACCAGGCCTTCTCTCCATTCGGTGTAGGCAAATTGCTACCATACTCCATGCATAATTAGGCCACAACAGTCATTGTATAAGCTAGAATAAGCACTCAATCACATACACCAACGCCCAATGGCCTTGAATGCATGACGACAATATTGCATCTATAAGAACATAATGCGACGTCATGTCATCAACGTCATTCATCGCCACTACTAAACTCTTGAAGGAAGTGGAGTTTCAGCCTAAGCAGTATAGGAATAGCAAACAACGTAAAACATTTGAACCGTCCTGGTTCCATTGATGACATTAATCTCATGATAGTGGGCCTAAACATGGTTGAAGTAGTGGTAGAGGATTTCTGCTGAGCGTCTTGTTGAATCGATCTACAGTTCACACCAATCAGAAATGATTTTGAATATGAAAAACCTACCGAAGCTCCCATCTGTCACGAAAAGACCACCTCTGATGAAGCAGAGCAGCCTATTTATGGCTAGTGGCATTATAGTTTCCTTAGCTGAAATAAAACACAGCGTGAATAGGTGTTATTTTCGCAGCTTCGTTTCTATTATGGTATTTGGCTCGTTCCATTTAGGTTCCACGAACGAATCTCAAATAGTTGACTCTCATTTACCACTGCTGCTATTTTCTCTTTGACAAGGCTTTTATATCGTCATGTCTAGAATTATCATCTTGAAAACTTTATGAGGTCTGTTGATTTTCAGTGTCTCAGCTGTATAAAAAGCATTAAAACTTTTCTCATGAACTTCAAAATCGCTCAGTTCATTTCCTTCATTTACCGTTTCTCGAAAGAGGAACAAGAACTGTTGGTAAGACGGAAGACTTCTAAGTACATTACCTTGTCCTTCATCATATACACTAATGAAAGTATGCATAAATTATTGGGAATAATAACGCATTCTGCTGAATTTTCCTTCTCACGTTGCTTCGAACAAAACCATAAACTAATGGTGTTTGTCAATCTAGTCACAATCTGGTTTAGTATGAGCTCTCCTGGGTGTGATCGATCTCGGGCATACACAAGTCGCTATTGCCATTATTGCTGACTGAAACGCTCCATCGTCAACTTTTGATTGTTCCCATTATTCAGTAATAAGGGCCGTAACCCTTTAGTTGAAAATCAGCTTTGCTATAGCATGTTCGGGCACATAACCCTATTTCGCACGCTGTAAAGTTTCACATAAGTAGAGCAATCCCATCTGGCCACACTGCTATACCGGGCTTACAGGTTAGACGTAAATTTAGCTTATCGACAATGTTATATACTTTTGAGAGAGCTTGGTAGAGTTCTTGCATAGTAAATGAATCCATATTATGTTTCTAAAAAGTATTTCAGCCAAATAAAAAAGAACTCAGAAGATGTAAAATGCCGTAAGAAAAAGTAAGTGGTCAAATACCACTTAAGATACCTATATAAGCTTCGCTTATCTACAGGTTACTGATTTTGAAAGCACACTGTAGTATCGTTTTAACGAGTTAGCAATCATCTGTTATATCAAGCCAGTTTAGATACAACGTCTTACTACGCCTCATTTACTATAAGATGAAAATGTTCCCTGTAAGCCCTGATTGAATATAACTGCAAAGGTTTCTTCAGGCCAAAGCAGAAAATTGATTTTACGATGCCATTAACAGCACTATTCACTGTATGTGATTTCACTGTAGAACTTAATTTGATAGTCAGGACCACTATTTTATAGCGCTGATGAGGTATTTACTGATCTCAACAAAAAAGACACATGAAGGGTCAATTTACACCGCCATTACATATTACAAAGAGCAACCATTCAGCCATCATGCGATAGGATTATAGGACGTGACATTATTGCAACCTTAACAGCAGTTTTTGCTATGTTGACGTTCGCTCATCAAGCCTCATCTGGTGCATTTTACCACCACCACCGCAGCATTGCACTTGGATTTTCTAATCTGACAGATATAGATTTCTTTCTTGCCTTTTTTTTCTTATTTTGCTACTCATGGAAAAACGAAACCCAACGTTGTGGTTATCAAAGTTGCTCATGGGCAGCGGCTGAGCTTACCAAATGAATTCTTATCCAAAACATTGTAGAAAGGGTAACAAAGGTATAAAAGACTGAATAGGAACTTTATCTTGCAGTCATATTTTGTTTTTTTCCGTAGTTCCCATGAAGCGTTTTGCGCATGTACCTTGCGCGAAAAAAAAATTGAGCAGGAACTCCATTAGCAGTCATGCTTCAATTTTTCGTACTTTTCATGGAATTTTTTTTTTACGAATTTTCTTTACGCGAAAGTCTTCTCGATGTTTAAGTACATGCCACTGCTCATTAATCTAGAGCGAGTTCTGTTTTTTGTTGGCTGTATGTCCAGCGTGTTCTCGGAAGTTTTCTTTGCAAAGTTGGATAGCCTAAGAGACCATTCATAAATTTATTTGATCTCAAGTACATTGTTTTATTCATTTTAGTTTCCAATAATGATTACTACTTGCCATTAAGGACTACACTGATTCGTTTCCTATAGGTAGTTTTTCAACGCAGTCAACTTTTATTTCGAGTGCTTTGTTTAGACCACGCTCAAATTTCAATACAACCTTTCATTATTATTTGAGCCAACTTGTCATGTGGTCTGGTAAGGGCTCTTGTACAGCCCGATACACGTGTTTTGTCCTTACAAACTCATAAGCCGGGCAGAACCCGTCATCTGTCGATCTTTTCATGGTCAGTTCTCTCGGGAGCCTTACACTCCTTATAGAAAGTCATCGACGACGTACGCTTTACACTCTATGTTAAGTG
The DNA here is from genome assembly GCA_019055375.1 of Parelaphostrongylus tenuis. NCBI lineage: Eukaryota > Metazoa > Nematoda > Chromadorea > Rhabditida > Metastrongylidae > Parelaphostrongylus > Parelaphostrongylus tenuis. Next base: position 14,856 of record JAHQIW010000440.1, read on the forward strand.
AAACCAGTCAACTTTTTCAATATCAAATAATCAAGTGCACTTGAAGAATAGGAAATTCTGAGCTTTCACTCAATCCCTTACGATTGACAAGACATTTATGATATGTTACAAAATGATAAAAAATAGACTAATAATATAAATTTTGCGCAAGCAGGAATTCTATGCGGTAATGCTTTGTCTGGCAGACGCGGATACTATCGGAGCTCCGCGGCCGAGTGGTTGTAGTGCTCGTCGCGGCTCGCTTGGGATCAAACCCCATCCCTTACCACCCTCCAGCAATCAACAACGATCACTCTATGGAACGCCACAGTTAAACTACATTCGCGATTTCAAGAAGACATACTTTATTCGAGGGTCGTGAGGCGCACTGGTTAGAGAGCACACCAACACATGTGGTCATTGCTCATCCAATCACGCATCCAGTGCTCACAAAGCTTTCCATTTCTCTGGCTTTGGCAAATGGTACCGGACATCTCTGGGATCATAGTAATACTGATCTGATCTTAGTAGGCCATTATAAGCCATTGTAAAGGCTAGATGTTTATTCAGTGACTTAAATAATGCAAATTGAAGTTGGATGCATAGCATACCTTTCAGAGATTTATCAATACGTAAACTTTTACCTTTTCATCCTTTGACATGGTTTGAGGGCAGGTTTCGCAGCGATAATGATGGCCTTCATCACAAGCACGGTGTGGGTTTCTTACCGCCTCGGGTTCACCACTAAACTTGGCGCCCTTCCACCTCATTAAATTGATACTAGACATGTGTGCGAATCAAATTCTTTGCACCAATAAGGAACGCTTTATCCCGGCTGTCTCAAGACTCCAGAAGGATTAGACTCAGTAGACTCCACCAACGATCAACAACAATCATGGAGGCAAAAAAAATCTTCAAACAACAGCTTATTCAACGCGCAAACTTGCAAAGCTTTTGTTGATGATGGATGTGAGGGAGCGCAATGAATGCAAGAGCTGGATTCCGCGCAGAACACCTGCATGACTGGTCTTGTAAAACACTCCACTGCTTATTTTGAGGACAAGGACGAACAACTGTGGTGGACCTACACAAACCATTGATTCTGATGTTAATGAAGAATCGAATTAGCCAAATAAAGTCTTTCCTTCACCTCGTGGATCTCGCACTCATTAGAAGGGGTCTACACAGGTTGCCTATCTTATCAAAGAGATGAAAGCACTGACGTTGCAATAAGGAAAATCTTCAACATTTGGAACTGTGTAAGTCAGATGTGAATTCACATTACGGCGCCAAATGTAGTCGAATGGATAGTCCCTAGGAGTTTCAGGAAGATTCTAAGATATTCATTTGCTTTGTTTCACATTTTGCAATAAATAGTAAGTATTAATCCTCATTTTGATGTAGTCCTCGTTTTCGAAGTCTTGGATCATTTTTTCGCTTTGAACTAAACCAATGAATGAATAAGCAGCTATCAGAAGGCAGAGCCTAGTCAGCCAATCAGGAGTAGTTTATTACCAAAACTATCAAAAACGAAGAAGTTCATCTCTAATAGTAGTGTGTCTAAATATTTCTTAAGTAAACTACTCAGTGAGAAGCCAATAAGTTTAGCTGAGATCACTGTTGCTTCCTTGATGTACCTGTCAAGCGTTACAGTTATAGTACATTAGAAAATCGCACTATTGTATTATTGAAATTTAGATTATATTCTCGCTTATTACAATACATATTTCAATTTTCGTAGAATCTTTGTCTTCTGTTCTCTTTGCTCCACGAATGTCGCTGTCAAAGCAAATGAACATTGCTTGACATGATGAATGGTTATAGATCTCTGACACCATTGCGCTTGCACGATAATGTAAATTTCAACAACAAAACTAAGAATCTGTTAGAATACAGCATCATAGACTACGAATTTTCCCGGCTCACGTTCATTGTCTTTTCATGATGTTCGTACTATGAGCGATGAAATGGATTGCTCTTTAATCAAACAAGAGATTTGCCGAGGCCTAAAGCTATGAAATCTAATTGACGTTTGTCGATATTGTATTGATTCTCATGTGTCTGTAGAAGTGAGTTGCGAAACCCTAAATGTCAACAAAATGGATGTTTATGCATTTTATGCATCCTTCATTTGTCATTGTCGTTAGTGGTTTTTTTTTCCTGCCAAATTATCTGGAAATTACCAATACGCCTTTGTTACGAATAGTATCGACGCAAAATTGAGAAAAAAAAAGTTTTGCATGGGACAATTGCTGATTGACATAAAGGCTACGATAAGCTATTGGAGGCGTTCAAGACGGCCGCGAGCATTATGAAGTACCTCCTGAATGACGACAGTCATCATTATTTTCTATTTATTTACTTGACCCTCAAAAGATAAGGGTCACGTATGGGGCAGTAGCTTGAATTGCTCCACAACGCGCATGTACTCGCGCGTCGTGGACTCATTTAATCTTCCATCGCTTCTGGGTTGCTAGATTAGTGCCAGCTTGTGTTAGAGATATCAGGACTGACTCGATACGCGGCAACCCCTCACTGTATAGGCCAAAATGCATTAAGTCGCCTTAAAACGATGCATGATGAACAAAGGCATGGCGGACCCCTCAAAAGCTGGTCAATGTCGAGGCTTTGTCCCTTTTTTGCAGGATCTATCTTCGCATATACTGCGAATCCTAGCTTTTACATTAATCGGTCTGTGTTTCGGATTCGTGGTCCATGGGAATTTCTGAAACAGCGTGGAGTTGAGGTGTCCATTCAAGGTATTGCCTTCTGTAAGACTGTCGTTATGTAGATCGTATTACTTCTCACTAAGTGCTAAGATTACTAAGTTGTCATGTGATTCTCACAACATTCATCCGGCGACCTGTAAAGGTCGTAACGAGCTCTTTCCACATTATTATGATGGTTTATTGATATAGGTTGGAGATGCCATGGAAGCTTGATAGCCAGCGCTTATTCAGTTAATGGATTTTCTATCTGATCTATCTGTTCTTATGTGAGAATTGGAATAAAATTTTTTTGAAGATTTTTTTCGCTTTCGTATCGATTTTCGCAGCTGAGCAGCTTGGATTAATGAGGCTTTCAACATCCATTTTCGTGTACTGTTTTGGTTTTATTTCGCCGTTTTCTATATTCACATCATTGGCAAATGCATAAATTTTTTCCTGAGCCGAATAGCCATTTCCAGCGATTGTCCAAATATCTAAATAAATACTTCGATTTTTGATTCAATTGATCTCAATGATGGTAAAACATTTTGTATGTGTACGTACCTATGCACGAAGCTTTGCAATATATAAATTCAGTTACTGCAAGCATAAACATTTTTCCACCAACAAATTTCAAATGTGTGAATTAAATTTCTCCAGCTCAAGTTTTAATAGAATTCTAAACTCACAATAAAATCTCAATAGAATTCGTCATAGAATGAGGTTCACAGAGAAGCTCAAGATTTTACTTGACAAGATGAAATTCTGGAAGACTAAATTTCCAGTGCCAATACTATTTTTTCTCACCTGAAGTAGCAAAAGCCTGAAGGATAAAGCTTTCGGAGTTTTTCAATCTCTGGATAATGCACCATACATTCGTCTCCATTTTCTGGCTGTCTTTGAGGCTATCGAATGCATATTGAATACACCATTACAATGACCCGCCGTGACCTACCGATGTAACAGTCGGCGCTGCTAGCCCTTTAAGCAACCCTGATACCAACTTCGCCGATCATGACGAGTGGAGCGCCGTGAAGCTTGAGCGCGAGGTTGAATCATCCACTGCCGACTGATCGGTCGTTTGTCGGAGCACTTCTAACCACTGCGCCACATGTGCTCATGATCCAAAATATGTTATTTATTTGGAGACGAAAGGCTTAAAAAATTCTGTTAGATCATATTTGAAGGTGGTTGAAATTAACGCATTTCATCTCGTCTGCATTTCTCAGTTGTACAGTCATATGTCGATAAATTACATTGAATGCTTACTGCTAATTTTTTCCGTCCCCATCAAATCAGTGTTCGTCGTACGACATTCCAGTAGACACACTTATGAAACTTTTGAGCATTCTAAAATAATTAGATACGTAGAAATTTTGTTAATAATTCCCAGGATCGACTATTCAATAACCTCGGCATAGGCCAAATCGTCCAATTATACGATATATACTATATGTTTGTATATACAAATATACGTATATATACATATGTATATCGTAACTTCCATTCAACTGATTTGACACTTTCGGTACGGCAGTGTCACGGCTCTAGCCCGTCCCGTCGTACGCGCGGCGATAAGTCCATTGTGCCAAGTGCTTAGCATGTCGATTATCGGAAAAAAGGCTACTGGTTTGATCCCCTCCTAGACTGCTTCACTACAGCTTCTGCTTTGTTTTCAGTTCAATATGCACCATTATCCTCGTGTGCGATGCAGGATGGGCTCATAGAGCGCATGTGGCGCAGTGGTTAGTGGTGCCCTGCGTCGCACACGAGGTCAATGGTTCGATCTCGCGCTCATGGCCTCACCAAGCCATCCATCCCTCCGGGGTCGGTAAATTGGTACCACACAGGTCTCAGACTTGTCTGGGAGGATAAGCAGCACTGACTCGGTTCAGCGGGAGGCCTCCGCGAGTCATTGTAAAGGCCAGATATGCATTCAATCACCTCAAACGAAGTTAAAAATTGAAGTCGAATGCATGGCGCATCCCTCAGGGATTGATCAACGCCAAGAGCTTTATCCTTTATCCTTTTTTCATGCACCATTGACTATCATACCATATCTCATATCATGATACCGTAACACAAGCGATTTATCTTAAACCATTTGATCAACAATCTGTTTCTCATCAAACAGTAGATGAATTGTTAACAGCAGGGCTTTCTGCTATAATGAAAGAACCTTCAGTACTGATTGACCCTGAGATGTCTGCTGTGAAGCGTTGTGGTTATAGGATCAAACTAGCAACCTTCTTTACGATAGCCCGCATCACCAGCCACTCGTCACTGGACTGCTCGCCGCCGCGCGCGACGACATGGTAGGACTAGCGCCGTGATTTTGTCGTACCCAGTTTTACTAGGTTGAGAAAAAGTTCCTTAACACCCGCGAAGATTTCAAATTGTATGTTTGTTCCACAAAGTATCAGTTATTACAAATTCAAGGGAATATCTCAGAGATATGTTAAGAAGAAAGTAGCTGGACAGAGTCTACGATGCCTTGAAGGAGAAGTAACCGGCATGGTTTGTCGAAAGCGCGCGCTGTATTAGCAAAGCAATGCCAAATCTCACACCGCAAAGAAGACTAGAAGAAAGTCTGATGTATTGGAAGGAGTCGTGACTTTACCGCACTCAGTTTACAGTCCAGATGCTGCGCCGTCCGATTATGGTCTCGTTTCGGCCAATGATACATTTGCTGCGTGGACGTCGATTTGAGACATTTGATCAAATTGAAGAGACATGCAGGAGATTTTCAATTCAAGACCAAGGAATGGTATTTCGAGCAGAGTCGGAAGTTTGCAGATCGTTGGCAGAAGATCGTGGATAATGATGATCTTTGTTCTGAAGAATCATTATTGTTTTGATTAATATATGTATAAACTTCTAATTTTCGAGGGTGTTAAGTTAAAAACTTTTTCCTCATCCTAGTATTTGCATTTGCACGCATCAATGGAAATGTGGAAAATGATGTGGCAAAAGTAGGTCTTGTATGAAAATATTACTACTAAATGGGGAATTTCACAAACGGCTCCTGTTAAGGTTTTTTAGTACAGAGATGGTTCATGAATGGAAAAATCTGCGACTAATCCACATACTTTCGAAAAGGAACATAGTTCCACCTGTTATATAGCGTTTGTTTCCTTTCTTAAAAGCCAAGTTTTTGCAGTCATTCGATAGCTCGAAAAATGCCGATTTTAGTACTAAACTTGGTTTGTAAAATGACCTTCGCACTATTTCTACTAACGAAAAAAAAGATAAGGTTTCGCTATCGGAGTGCGCTGTTGCAACTTCACAGCGAATTTTTCTGGTGTTATATAATAAAATTTTGGTTCTAAGCAAACTTTATCGCCGTGAAAAATTGATTTTTATTGGAGGAGTTTTATATAAACGATTATTAGTAAGAAAAAAGCGTTGAATTTTCTAGAAATTTACGCTAGTCGTTACGAACTGAGTGAAATCCAATCGCAATATGTGAAATGTACTCCTGTTTCTTCTTTTTTTTCCAAAGGAGCTTACTCACTAGACCATGAGTATTCATTTGATAGCTTGAAAAAGAGGATTTTAATAGTGAGCTGGTTTGTGAAGAGATTTGAGAAGAAAAAAATTAGAGTACGTAAAGTTAGTAACCAGTTGAAAAGGTTTGCAGCGGTAATCGGTGTTCATATCGTAGTATAAGTGAATGATATAAGAAGTTCTTCTTTTACAAATACTTAGAAGTCTCAACTCTTAAAGTCCACTGATAGAAAAAGTTGCTCAAGTCCACTGTGGAATTGTGGCATTGCAATGTGCAGGTGTCGTCAATGAGAGAAAATTCATTGTCTTAGAGTAGTTTTGCTAAGTGTTTAACTAAAATTAGCCTTGTTGAGGTCACTTCTACCATATTGAACCGTTTAGTTACAATTAAATTTCCTTTAACAGCGATAAAAATCTGAATTTCGTCAGCCATTTTCGCATTGTCATTGTTGTCATTGTTAGGCGCTGCGCTTGTCGCGCTGGAAATCAGCGCTGTTCCCCATGGGCTGTTTGATTACTCAACATAGATAGTATGGCTCAAGCGTTTTCTTTCTTTTACTGGAAGCTATCAGTTTTTGTGATGTATTATGTCAAGGGAATATTGTAGTATACGGAAAAGTAGACGCACGACTTAGTCCAGTCGCCAAAGGCGCCCTGCAATAAGAAGTGGATCATTAGTTCCCTCCTGCGTTCCAGGTTAACTAAACTCCTCGCAGTCATTGGGGTCAGCAAATTACTGCCGATTACCAGGCTGGATAGAAATACTGACTTGATACGCTAGTGGGGCTCCCGAATGTCGTTCTACTAACCAAAGATGTATTCAGTTAACTGATTGCGTTTTATGGAAGAGCAGCGAAAAAGAGGTTTTCCATTTCTGCAGTTTGCTCATGTTTGAGAAAGCAATCCCTTCAACTTTTATCTCTTCGTCGTTGCTGAAGACAAGCCTTCCTGTAACCGAACCACCATGTTCAGCGGATGAACTGTAGAGGCTTTCAAAATGTAAAGAAATGGACACCTTCTTCCGGAAGTTTAGCGAAAAGTAAATTAGTTTTAGGAATGTTGCCATTTCAGCAAAAAATATTTATTAGGTGGCTACAGTAATGAACCGGAAAATTTTAGCACGGCGTCTGAGGCTCCGAGGAACCAACATTGCTGCTCAGACACCAAACAACTAACCAAAGAGAATTCCTTTCATCTACGTTTATTATATACCATTTTGGTGTCGTTATCAAAATGAGTAAGCACTTAATTAGCGTAATCATGACCAATTATTTTTCAATAAGGCTCAATAAATTTAGTTTACTTCCATCCATTCGATTCGTTGTGAAAAGAAAAACTCAATAGGAATTGTAGAATTTTCATTGTCAGTTAGACGTGCAATTTCCTCTGGGGATTTTCGTTTGCACTTAGTTACAAAGTCCTTCAATATGTAAATGCTGGTTTTTTAATCATACAAAATGTCGTTATCAGTAGGCATATCCATCACATCTCAAATTTTCTCCAAACTGCGTGCCTGGTGGTGTTTTGTGAAATGAAAAGAAGAAAAAAAAAATTGAAAACGAAATTCGCCACCTCCTCAGCAATCAATGTTTCTTTCAAAAGTTCGGCTTTCTATAAACCTCGGCATAATTAGTCGTTATATGAAAATCGAGAAAACTTACCTTGATTAGCTGACGCGAGATTGGTAAATTAGTCGCAGAAGTTCGGCTGACGTTTCGGCGACCCGCCTTCTTCAGAGCCTTGGCGTATGTAGTATTAGTCTATTGAATGATTCGGATGGTCTTATTTATATGCTGCCCAGGTCAGTACTTTTGCGCGTGGATGTTTTTGATTCCTGCGCTAGGATTGTAACAGTCACATCAAATCCTTGTTGTTGTGTTTTTGTGCCCTATGTAAACCTAAAGGTTTGGTTTTATCTATTTTAGATTTACTATCTAGATGTTCTCTTATGCGGATGAAAAGTGATCTACCCATTTCTCCTATATATTCTTCTCCGCATGTTTTACACGTTAGTAAATAAATTGTGTCCGATCTCATACAATCCCCCTCTTTTCTGTTAGGGCAGATCATACAGTTTTTGGTGTTGCACAATCAATCATAAAGTCTATTGCGGATCAGCTGATGGCGTAAGGTGGGATGTGGGATATCGATAACTACCACGGAATTTTCAAGACCGCATCTTTTTAGGCACCTTTTACCCGCGTTACTAATTTCGTTTGATATAGATGGCAGTTTGAAGAGAACTCTACTCAGGTGCGGAGTAATGTTCTTTTGGGACCTAATTCCACTTTCTGAATATTCCCGAGTGGCAAGTATTTTGTAGCCGTTGGAAATGGCAATTTTTCGTGCCAAGTTCAACGATTCATTCCTTTCCTCTTCTCCTGTGCACACATTTTTAGCCGTTCGAAACATGTTTTCAAATAATAGCAATTTTTTCATGTGTGAAGGATAAGAGAGGTGATTGACCGATTGCGTGTTGTGTTTCTTGTTTTTTGTGTGTGTTGAGTGTATAATGTTTCTTTCATTTTTTATATCTCATTTATGAATTCCTATTCATCTAAATTTCATTTTCATTATAATATCTCTTAATGAGAGCGCATGTGGCGCAGTGGCTAGAGGTGCTCTGCGTCGCACACGAGGTCAATGGTTCGATCTCGCGCTCATGGCTCACCAAGCCGTCCATCCCTCCAGGGTCGGTAAATTGGTACGAGACAGGTCTCAGACTTGTGTGGGAGGATAAGCAGCACTGACTCGGTTCAGCGGGAGGCCACCGTGAGTCATTGTAAAGGCCAGATATGCATTCAATCACCTCAAACGAATAAAAATTGAAGTCGAATGCATGGCGCATCCCTCAGGGGTTGATTAACGCTGAGAGCTTTATCCTTTTTTTATCTCTTAATGATCTGTAAACTTCGTCGTTTTAATGGTCAATTGCAGCTGTTTGTTCATCCGCGACGAATAAATATGTCATGAACAACACATGAGATTTTATATGAACATCACTATGACCATATGGGTCACCTTTGTTTTTAAATTAACAGAAATCGAAGGAGTTCAATGAGAATGAATAAAAATTGCATGTGGCGCAATGGTTAGAGGTGCTTTCGTCGCACGCAAGGTCGATGATTCGACCTCGCGCTCATGGCTTACCAAGCCTCCTATTCCTCCGTGGTCAGTAAATTGATACCAGACTTGTTTGGGAAGATAAGCAGCACTGACTCCACATGTCGAGGGGCCATCGCGAGTCATTATGTAAAGCCACATTTGCAATCAGTCACCTCAAACGAAACTGAAAAAAAATTGAAAACGAATGCATGGAACTTCTTTAGAGATTGATTAACGCCGAGAGCTCCATCCTTTCATCTTTTTCAAATAAAAATGAACTGAAATTTGAGTTCAAAATTATGCTATTGAATCATAACTTTTGCTAGATCGTGACTGTATTCTGAGTCAGACTCATCGCTTATTAGATGGCAAGAAATTTTCCAGAGCTTTCTTGTCATTGTTGATTATCTTTAATTGCAGTTATTTTGATATATGAAACTTGTACATTTGTTTTAACATGGAATTGTATCGAGAGCAAAACGATTGTTGATGCTACACGATTATCGTTGTATTCCAAGGCAGCACTTGAACCCAAACGATACTTGCGTAGTATAACAGTCGCTTTTACTCTCGAAACAATTTCATCTTAAATCAAATATGCAAGTGTTATGTATCAAAAAACCGTAAGAAACTGCTCTATACGATAGTAGAAACAAAACTCAAATGCTGAAAAATAATCAAAAGGATCGAAAAGGTGCGAAAGATTTTTTGTCAACCCTATATGTCGCCGCTTTATTGATAGAAATTTATATTTGAATAGTGAAAGGAGGCGATGCGGCATAAACCACGCTAACCCACTTATTGTACACCTCATGATAGAAACCTGCAATGGTGTGTCGTTACGTGTTCATTTTCCTTCAAATCACACTATGTATTCGGCTCCACTAAGCACCCCGTAGTGATTAAAATCTATATCTCGCTTGTATAATACCTTTCAAGGACCTACTTAGGTTCAAATCGGTGTTGTTGGTCTCCAAAAGTAAAAGGGCTGGTACCAATTCAGTGACCACGGAGAGATGGAAGCTTGCTAGACCGTGACGTGATGTCGAGCTAAAGGTACTCTACGTCGTTGATTACCTCTTGAAACTTGCTAGATACGCCACAATTCGCCACTAAATGATCATGTATATTTATGACAAGCTATGGAAATTCGTTGTAACATGTGATATAGCGGGTTTTCAACACTTTTTCACCATAGAAAGTTTATTGGATGTCCTTCGATTTGTTCAAAAAAAGATTTCCCTAGTGTTGGTTGATCAATTTAATAATTGTTTCTCAAATCACTGTTCAATACTTCGAAATTATAGTATTTTCACTGCTTTATTCGCAGTGTTATTACGTTACTTATATAACTAAGAGAATTGAGTGGTGAACAAAAACACGGCCTCAGGCGGGAATCGAACCCACGTTTCATCCTATCCGGGGACGCGTGCTCTACCACTACACCACTGAGGCACATTTGCCCGGCCACTCATTCTTCAACATCTCAATGTTAGCTATCAGCCACCAACCTTTGACAGGTTTGGTCGGGTATGCGATTTCGCTTTATAAACCCAGTTGAGCTGATAGCTATTCTATTTACTAATACTTCGAAATTATAGTATTTTCACGGCTTTTTTCGCAGTGTTATTGCGTTACTTATATAACTAAGAGAATTGAGTGGTGAACGTGGGTTCGATTCCCGCCTGAGGCCGTGTTTTTGTTCACCACTCAATTCTCTTAGTTATATAAGTCACTGTTCAATTTTATAATTTTTTCAGTTATCTTCGCCTGTAGATAACATTCAATGCCTGTTTTTACATAGCATTATTGTTGCTATTCTCACTATTATTGTCATTATTAGTTAATATTAGTATTATCTGACAGCTTTTTTTGAGCCTTTTAATGAGTTGGAAGTAAAGGTGCTTTTATCATTGTTATTATTATTACTATTAATATTATTATTGAGATTATTCCTATTTTATTAGAAGATTGCTTGTCTGATTTACATTAGTAATTCGTATTTGCGTGAATATTCGTTTTTGTTTCATTTGAATATCATTATCTTCCCTAGTTTATTATGAAACTTTGTAGAACTCTAAGACCCAACGCTTAAAGTTTCTGAGAAAGAGTTACTTTGATAGACAGTTGCGGCACCAGAGTACATTTTGTTCTTTAATTTTCTCATTAAGTGCCAATATTTCCATTTGCTAGATTTGCTGCAATTTGTTCAAAATTGATTGTCCCGTTGTGTGTCTAACCAAAAACTCCACAATAAATCCTCATTAAACATGTGAATCAAGTTGGATTTTGTTCAAGAATTCTTTTTAAAACCGTTTTTTGGCAATCTTTGAATTAGCAATTTTGAAGTTCGAATTGTCTATCTGTGAATACTCATGTGCCTCAGGTAGTGACGATGATGTGCTGGTTCGGCTGCGGCTTCAAGAGCTGTCATCCTATATCTTCACTGACATGTTGATTACTGGTCAGACGGATTTTTTTGTTTGATAGGCGTGCAGGAGCTCATCCTATCTTCTCTCTGGTATGTTAAATATAGGTCAAGCGGCTTTTTTTCTAGAACTTGAGATAAACGTGCTAGAATGTTCTAGGTTTTCACTACAGGCATTTTCTTCCCTCCAGAAATCAGGAAGCTTAGTATCCTTTTCATTAGTCTTGCTTCACGGACGACGTTGATTCCTGTTATTAGTTGACTAATTGACAGTTTATAAAGGACGATTTAATGGCTATAAACTAATGCTCATAGACTAGCTCAAGAATGTATACTGAAAATAAACTTCATATCTTCCTCACTTTCCGTGCTTGTTGTTTGAGAAAATTTGCCATTCTCGGGTAAAGGAGCGCGTGTAAGGCAAAGAGGGCTCCCCAATTGGCAATTTGATACCATACCTGTCGTCAAGGATAAAAGCACTGCTTCAAAGCATCGATAAGCCCCTGCAGGCTATTGTATAGATCAAGTATTCATGCAACTTTCATAGCGCTATGGTGCATTCTTAAACAAATCATGGCGAATGATTATGTCTCACCGTCGTCATTTATGTGTTCGCCTTTTACAGTTTTTTATTTCTAAAATTTTGTCTCTTCAGCGCCAGCAACTTATTCTCAATTTATGTCAGCATCCAATATTGTTGAATGATATGCAAAACGTTGAACATTGGACGGACTTCGAACACGAATTTCACCTTTTCCGGAGCGCGTACTGAACACTGCACAATCGGCGCTCGCTCTGCCACCCTTCGTTTTGCGACAAAATTGTATCGAGCTTTGAACAATGAATTGTCAACGGTTTGGCCTGGCATGTCGATCTCGGCATTGAAGCCAGTCGCGCTACAGATATAGGATATATTTAATTTTTAAACCCTTTATTGATCCGTCTTCACAGTTTGTTTTTTTTCACTGTGCGGATCTCAGTACTTTTACCATTCAATTCGTTTTTTCGTCTTCTTACTGAACGGCATAGAATACTGGTTGAGCAAGTCTCCCTGTAATCTCGAAGATAGCCTGGGCGTGGCGTTGCATAAAGCGTTGTTGTTGACTGCCAGAGAGGTGGGGGCCCGGCTCCACAAGCCTCGCGACGTGCGATACAACCGCTCGGCCACGCCGCCCCTGATATATGTACTGTCAACTAGATTTTTTTTTTATTGAACGCGTTTAGAGGTGGTATGAGGTTATAGTGCAAGATTGTATCCAATATTGTTGAGTGAAGTAAATTGCGAGTTTGCATACCTTCCGACATTCAAAGCTTTGCTTATCACTCAGCAATAATGAATATATATTTGCAACATCATGCCATCGCCAAACGCTGTTAATGGGAAAAAATTCTAGTTGATAATACATTTGTCACCATCGTTATTCGATACTTTTGGTTGCCTTTCTTCAACGTCATTCTCACTGCTCAATATCTGAGTAAAAAATATCGTAAAAGTAATGGTTAGTCACACTATATCAAGATATCATTCGTATCAGTCATGGGCAAGGACAGTCAGAGAGCCTGAGTTCAGTAAATAGGTTCATTGTCTATACCGAGCCTAAGTCAACCGTTGACGGTTAATTGGTGACAGATGCAACGGGTTAGCACGCTTCCCGGATGGAAGGGTGTGGGTTCGAGTTCCGCCTGACGCAATATTTGTGTGCATCACTCTACATCAGTGGGTATATCTCAGACAACATACCACCGCTAAAGGCGGTCAAACAATAAGAATTCGATTCAATCACACTCATTTTTATCTTTATATATTGTGAATTTTTGAGTAGTTCTTTTCACTTTTCTGCTGTTTCAGACTGCCACGATTCACTTGCTACCAATAGCGAACAACTATGGCCTATATTCCTATAAATGCTGTGAAGTTAGCAAAACATGCAGAACCGCCTATGAACAGCGGAAAATTGTATCATATACCTTAGTGAGAGAGCAGTGACTGCATTAGTTTACGTGAAGCGTTCCCAATCTAATGTAAAGCGCTCACTTCATTATATGCTGTCGAAACCGATAGACTACCCCACGTCTGTAAATAGATTACCTAATGGACCAACTCAAAGTAAAACCAAATATACCATTTATACGCTCATGGGACACAGAGATAAAACGGAGAAGATTTTGTAATACAAGTCACCATCCTCCAACAGTGACACAGAACTTCGTCGGGCATATCTGTCGAAGTGTTCTGGGTGAAATCCATGAATTTTAGAATAAACCTCAAGGAAAAATACTTCGCCATAAGGTGTGATTTCATACGATATGTCGCACTGATTGTCTGATGTAAGAGAGAAGAGCTGGCCATACTTGTGAACTGTGTACGGTTAGTTTTTACATAAAGTACTCAGTGGAAGGAGCTATGAAGGGTGCGACTGTGCAGAAAGGTTGTTTTGTTAATGAAGCAGTTGAAATTAAGACTTCTTGATTTTTTGTTAGCAGTCAGCATGACTTTTCCAGCCTCTGAAACAAGCGAAATTACCGAAGCGTCCGCTTTTGTGAATGAATAGTTCAATCAAACTTCGTGCCTACTCAGGGATAAAAATAGTGAATCATTTTACAAAACCATGTTATGTGGATTACCCTTATATTTTACTGAAGGCTTAACATGATCGAACCATGAGTAGAGGCAAAATTGATTTTAATTCTAATCTTTCTTTCATTAATACAAGCTACGCGCGTTGAATGGATGCAGAGCCTTGCTATCCTCCAGCAATAATAAATTTAATTAATCGCTTATATTGCTCAGATTCGAATATTTTGATCCATTAAACTTTTGGAGAATCGTTCACAAATGAGCTTCATTATCGCTCAACCATAGCCAACCATTTTGATTGTTCTTAAAAGAGTCGGATTATTTTCCTAAGTGTGTAGTAAATATCCATGCGGTCAGGATTGATGAATTTATTTTGTTGAGGTGATCGATCCCACATATTGGGCGGATCCCAGTACCTCTTTCATTCTGCTCGTCACCTCATATCCATCATCTCCAGGGGTAATTGAATTTGTTGTGGACGCTTACTACTTTAGGACATTACTTTCTTTATGAATGATGCCATTCATGAACGAAAAACCATCGAATGCTGGTAAATTTGAATCTATTAGGAAGGTTCCAGGTGTTCATTCTGAGTTTCACCGATTCTTTTCAGTCACAGAGAGCTGTCCCCAGGGAAGTGTTGCCCAAATTTCCCGATCCCGGAAGAATGGGAGGTTTCGTCGCTCACGGGGCGTGGTCGAGCCAGTAATCATGCATCTAATTGCACGACATCTTGTAACCACTGCACTTCTGATCACCTCCCAAGTAATCATTATTGATACTACTACTTGTATCAGCTGATTTTTTTTTGTTATCATGCTGCTTTATAATGTTTATTTTCGATTAGTTTTCATCCTCGCTTTTCCACTAGTAACACTTCACCTTCTCTTTCTTTTTTTCCGCTTTTTTCTTGGCATCGTGACATCTATTTTACTAAAATGAAGTCAGTGACTCGACGGCTGTCCTTCATTTAGAGGATCACTTATCGTTTAGTCGAGAGGCTACACATGCGTCACTGGATGACGAATAGGGATTTAAATACAATATGACGATGGAGTAGGCGGAATCGACTAATGTGGGATTTTCTATTTCCTGCACCGTGTCGGCTTCTACTCGCGTGCATGTATACTTATTTTGAAGCTCTAGAAGCTCAACTAGAAATTCGTAAAAAAATTGATTGGAAAGTTCATGAGAGGCTGTTTCGAGTAATCTACAACGAATAAGCTCCATCTATTTTCGGTAGATCATGAAAAGCCATCTTTACTTGTATCTATTACTTGCCACTGAGCTTGGCAATCTTCTCATGGTTACATCTCCCTGTTGGCAGTTTCTTTTCATCAAAAATTTATTACCCTGAAATACGCCGTTCCAAAAAAGTTTTCATATTTATGAATTGTAGAGGATACCTTCCGAACTTACACCAGCACAATAATCTGCCTGCTACTGATCTACGCTAACTCAACTGTGCTTTCTTCCTTCTCACAAATTTTATGAGTGGTAATCCACTGATGTCAGTCTTTAAGATTAACTTGCTCTCTTACTTAGATACTCAGATGGTCCGTCTTCACTAGTTGTGCGGACCTCAGCACATATTCCAAATTGTGTATTGCTGGTCGTGCTTATGATGTTCTTTGGTTTCCTGAAGTAGCGTCGCAAGGGCGTTTTCAAGTCCTCTGATGTCTCTTCTAACGAATGAATTTCGGCAATGGAGCCTTGACCGGGCTGAATACTTGTTGGTTCGGAGATTATGTTGGACCAAAATCAAAAGCAAAAGTAAGAAAGAAATCAACCGACCACTCACGGATGATGTGAAGGCCAAAAACCCTCTAAGATTAACTGACATCACAATAGTTTTTTGATCTTCACTCTCTTTCGGTTGTGATTCTAAAGTTTCTTGTTATTAATTATCATAATTTGTAATAACCATTGTCATTAATTTGAATACCAGCATAGTATAGATGACGATTAGGATTAAATTTATGAAATGAGAAATAATTTTGAATATTCGCTTGTTTTTCTTCTATACATTGCAAATCCTCCTGGTAGACGAAAATTCTTCCACGATAACGGGCATGTTTTGCTTGAGCTTCTCTTCGTTATAACGGTTTCATTACTTATCTCTAGTTGATGACGTCCTCAATAAAATTTTCACGAGACTTCTCGTAGTCTATAATTACCTCTGACATCTTCTAATCTTCAGTAACATCAAAATTCCATATAAGCATTTCGGCTGTTTTTGCTAAAAATAGTGTGTTCAACAGAGTTGTCATTCAACGAGCAACGCATATGTCTCGTGAATATGCTGTCTTCTCAATATTCCAACTTTTATCTTTTTCTTCGATTCTCAAGCAATTTTCGATATCATATTTTTTTTCGGAAATGTCAATAAAACTGGGAGAGTCTAGAAAAGACGATTTTCTCCAGTTTTTTCTTATTATTTTTTCTTAAAAGCTTGAAAATTTTATAATGAAGATTTGCGCATGATTGCCTGGTTCAAATCATTCGCTATAATCAGCAAATCTCTTTTTTTCTCTTACAATTTTTACTCAAATACGAATTGACTACCCCCATTTTGTCAGTATCTGAAAACTCATCCAGTATATTTTTCCTCGTTCGAATGGCCTCGTAATAAACGGAATTTTTTTCCTACTTGCTTTAAAAGATATCACATAGCCAACGTAAAGTTGTCAGGCAGTGACGACTGTCACAAGTTTTTTTTTTTGATTTTAGGTATCCTAACTATTTAGAACGTGCTGTAAAAATATTTTACGTGTTTTCGATATTCCAAAATATTACCATAGATAGATATGCTAATAGAACATTTTTTTATGTTTGCTTGTATTTTTCTCATGATAATCACATTCCTGACAATCTCATCTGCTCCAATCCATGTTCATTCCTTTCTTTCTCTGTCGTAATTCACAGATTGATTCCTCTTGACAGTCTCACTAATGAGAGCAAATCATACTTTCCGCTCTTTATGATCCAAGAAATCTTTTCTTCTATCAGCTTCGAGCACGTTTCTCGTGTTCACCTCTTCAGTATCCTCGATATTGCCCTTAGCGGTGTACAAAAAATTTGTATGAAACATAACTATACGTATACGATGTGAGCCTTTAATTTGTGACCTGATAACGACAGACAGTGAGAAACCAGAATAATTGTGGTCTCACAATGGGAAAAGAATACTACAATATTTGTCTGCATGCTGTCAGAGGAAAAGAACGGCGCATATTATCTGTGCGTTTGGTTGGTGTCATTACTGACTATGTGTCGAATTACCTTCTTGCTTACTTCTTCTTCTACGTGACACGAATATGCAACTCGTGTGGTCTTAAGTTTTCGAAACTCTGTCATTTTCTCTTTAAGCAAGTTTTTTTCTGATACAGTGAGATTGTCGTTTATTAGCGTTCCTATGTTGTCACGCCAATGAATGATGACAGTTGACGACTTGCTGGAGAGCTATTTCAAGCGACAAATTTCTCAATCTTCCAAAGAGCTTTCTTTAACGCTTTTGGAACCATAGTTGTAATCACCGCGCGGAGTACGATTCAATTCGCAGCCGGCGCGTGAGTTTTGTTATTTAATTAGGGCTATTTTCTTCGTTTCGGGAATAGTTCTAGGTTTTTTTTTTGATACATGAAAAGCTTTCTTTCACTACGCGATCATACCGTTGCTGGCAATTTGTAAATTGTACTAAGCTCGAATCTCAAAAAGTTTGGTAACATACTTCATTTTCGGAACGATTTTCTGTGGTGAAATAACAGAAATAACGTCCGGTTTCTCATTCAACTATTTCTCGCTTCAAGAGCTTTCCCATTGGACTTTCAGCAGTCATTCGCTAGCTTAAATCTCTTTAATTTTGATTATGTATTTTGTTTTCATAAAGGAATTTTTGATGCTTTGTAGCAGCTAACAGGATGTTGGGTTTCGCAAAGCACAACGTTGACATCAAACCACCGTGCTTTGCCGTTATCTTGATAGGGGATTTCGTAACATGGCCTCTAAACCACTGCGTTTTTCCAACACCGAATTTGCCAAACCCGGTTTTCTTCCAATTGTTACGCAGCATCACGAAGTCATTTTCGAAAATCTTACACAACATCGACATTTACGAGATTTAAGCTATAGAATGATTATTGAAAGTCTAAACTGAAAACTTTCAGCAGGAAATGTTCAAATGAGCAACATAATTTTCTTTTTATTTTTGTTGTTACAGCGCAGTAGAAAACTCGTTCCGATAACAAAATGCACTTTCGATTTCTTAGATTTAAGCTATTGTATGACTAGTCACTTTTCAATAACCATCAAACTAACTTGTCCACGAGCACTGGAACTAGGATCGGATGTTGGAAAAGTACCGAAAATTGAAATATTAATTTATTAATTTTGGTATACTATGTTATATACGACTTTTAAAAGCTATTATAGTGAAAGTTAGAAAACAATGAATGGTTCATCAAGAATAATTCTACACAGTGCATGTGATGCTAGTTCAATGATAACTCTCAGTATAACTAAATTTCATTCTCCATTATCAAGCAATGATATTTGAAGTAACTTTTTTTGATAGACAAAGTCTTTTTACACGCTGCATTTATTTTAAAACTGAGATCTCGGAAAGTTCGAAAATGTATGTTTTCTGAGAAAGACCTTTTTACAGCATTGTAGCACTTAAAATGAAGTTCTGCTTCACATTCGTCGCGTATTATAGCGCCTATATCTAGCTGAGCTCTAAGAATGGATGATTGTAGGCACTATCAAGGCTTATTCCGACTGTGTACTAATACCACACCATATAAGCTTTTCCGAAAATCATACTCGAAGAAAATGGTTTTTTACATCACGCTTCTGGGTACTTTTGTGTCACAGAACAGGTATTTTTTCAATGAGAATTCTTCGCTAAATCAAATTTTCCACTGAGCTTCTATCAATATTTCGAAGGCATAACTCTCGAAAAATTCAAAATATTTCTTACCTTTGGAAAAGGTCTTCTTGTTAGAACTGTAGCAAGACTAATATTATTAAGTCTCACAGACGTTGCACTTATCGCACTTATATGGCAGAGTACAACTCTTCCTTCAAATTTCCATCACTCATTTTATAGTGTAAATCTTGAACATTTCAAAAACGCGTTTATTTTTCAACAATACTTTTTTCATAGCACTGTAGCGAAGAAAATACATTTATGTTTCACTTGAGCGTATTTCTCGCTCAGCAAAGCTCTTTGCTGAGACTATCAGCAACCACTCAGTAGCGTAAGTTTGGCGATTCTGATACTATGTTTTTTTTCTGAAAAGATCGCTTTAGTGCACAACAGCAACGAAAATGATTTTGAGCTTCAACACGCCACCCATTGCTTGTTGGCTAGAATGTCTAAGTGACTGTGGATCGATAACGCGATCGATCGACCGCGCAGGTACAATTCACACATGGAAGGCAATTTTTCTTATTGCATTAGATTTCCTTCCGCTCTGAAAAGAAAAGTCCAGATAGAACATATCACTTCGATACTCTAAAATTTCCTCGATACGTCCACTAGTTTTTCGTATACACGGTTAGGTTGCTTAGGCTTAGGAGTAAGTCTTGGGCATCATAGTGGGTTCGTTTGATAAAATAAGAAGATAATAGGAAGCCTAAGCCCACAAAACGATGCAACAAAATTTCTTCTACAATTACGCTACGAAATATTTAGAAATCGCTACAGAACGGAGGAAAAAGATTTAAGTAAAAATGATAAGTCCGCGCGAAAGCTTGTGAATCACATTTCTATTCTTCTTGCTAGAGCGCTGTAAAAAGGCCTTCCAAAAAGTGTACTTTTAGTATCTTCAAGATTTACGCTATCTGATGGTTGAGAAGGGATCTGCCCAAAGAAATATAAGCGCGATAATGCACACGACGCATGTGAAACAGAATTTTTTTCCAGTGCTATAAGATGGCCTTTCTAGGAAACAAGTGAATTTCTGAATTTTCTAAGATTTAAGCTTCTAAATCGTTACTAATAGTTTTGTGACAATTTCTTGTCCAGGAAAAGGAGCTCCTTTGAATATACCTACCTGCTAACAGCAAAGTACCCACTTTGAAAAATTTTCAAGAAAGGCAATGAGAAATTAAATTATGTTGTTTCCCCATTGATGTGACCTTTTGACTGAAAAGTGGGAGATTCTAGGACAGGTGGGCGTTTTTTTCGTTAAGAAAAACCTTTATAGAAGTCTTTTCAATGACATATCATTTTTTCTGATCGTAAATTGGTGCCTCTAATCCAGCACTCTAATCCAGAACTTCACAGTAAACTCGCTGTGAAGTTCAAGCAATGGTCTAGTAATTCAGAGTGTGGATTGTGACATTATCTTCGTTGCTTCAGCGCCGCTAAAAGATCATCTCAAAAAATATTAAATGTTAAAACCTTCAATCTTTATCTATCGAAGTACTACTGAAATTCCGGTGGAAATAAACGGTGGCGAAGCACACAAAGCTCCAAAGGTGAAACAAAATTTCTCTTCGTCATTACTATAGCGTAATAAAAAACTTTGATAAAAATCAAGTCTACACTTAGCTATCGAATGAATGCCAAAATTTTAGCGAAAAACTTTGTTTGGTGGAGAAGCCAAGCAAACACGAGTGCAAAATACACTATACACTTCATGGATCTCCCTCTGTGAGGGATCTCGGAGCCCAATTAGTTCCGAGGGCACGTGACGCGTTCCCAAATAGTGTACAGGAGAATTAAGCGCAAGTCAAAAGCGACCGTGTGCTTCAGAGATATTCAGGTTCAGGTGGATTCAGGAATGAATCCTCTGTTTTGGCAGCGTCAATTTGACAGATGTGTATTCCTATCAGTTATGGCCAGGAGCCTATAACGCTCAGCGAAACGAGTATTTTCGGATGCTCCAGTTATGTCTATCTAGGTCGTGAAGTTAACATGATTAACGACCTAGCACCGGAAATGAAGGAGGAAGAGGGCGGCTTGAGGAGCGTTTAAGAGCATCGAGGACGTGGTGAAGAGAGCGAAAAACATCCGAGTCCGCGCTCACCTTATCGACTAAGCGATTATACCTGCCCTAACCTATACAGCAGAAACCTTGCCGTTACGTGAGCAAATTGAAAGATCCTTGACGTTACTGAACACGCAATCGAAAGATCGATGCTAAGAATATCCCGTAGCTCGTAAAAGAAAAAAGATCCGATTTCTCACTTACGTCAACAATATGAGGTCGAAGATATCGTTTTACACGATAAGTCATCAAAGATAAGGTAGGTTGGATATGTAATGCGCTTCAACGACAACCGATGATCAAAAACCGTCATAGACTGGATTTCTTCGGATATGAAGCGCTTGACAGGAGATTCACTGGCCAGATGGTCGAATTTCTTGACGAAAAAACGCAGAAAAAATATGCGATACTTGACTAACTATAGAGCAAGGAGAGTCCACTAGGCTACTCTTGCTTGTGACAGGGAAAATTGAAAGTATTATTGGTTTTCCTCGAGTCACTTTATGATCAACGGGACGACAGGTGAGTCAGGTGATACACTTCAAAAAAAACTTAATTTTCTTCTCGTTTTTACAGCTCAATGGAAAAACATTCTCAAAATCAAGAAAAGTTAGAACCGCAATGTTATATCTATCGAATGACTACCAGAAGTTTAGTGAAAGACCTGTGCTCCACGAGTAAATCACAAAAAGACCGTGTACCATTTTTGATACACATGGTCCGAAAGTGTCGGCAATATTTTGTTTTACCATTATTTTCCCTACTTAATCTATCACCACGGTACCATACTCTGTACATATAGATTTGAAGGGTTGTTAATCAGTTCAATAATTAAAATGTCGATCTAGGGGATTGGTGGCGCTACGGCTATGATTCCGTTCTCCACAAGCACGGTGCTGATTCAGCACACCAATACTTTCATGCACTCAAGATCAGTTGTTTCCAAACACGTCTGGTCTTAATTCACTTTCTTAAATCCACAAGAACACTATAGCTGAGCTATCCTAAGGCTTGGAGAGAGCAGACTTAATCTGCATTCTAGCATATATATAAAAAAGACAATAGTCCTCAGCCGGCAGTCGAACAATGGAATGTAAGAAGTCCTGGGGTTGGTAGAGTAGCTTTGAAGATGTTTATGTAGATAGTAATGATAAGAGCGGAATCCTCTACACTACAGAATTTATTTTTGTCTTAGGGCAAGAAATTCCCCTCTACACTGTAGCCAACGCTTAATGCGACTTGGTACCATAGTATTTCAATATTTCTATTCAATTTTTTTTTATTCTTTGTCTTTCTGCTTCTATTTCACCTCACATCATATGTATTCACATTATGCAGATCCTAACATTTCTTGTAAGCGATTCGTTTTTTCCTAAACTCGTCATCCACAAAAAGTTTGTACTTTTTATCCGTCTACGTGTAAATTCGGCAAGTGCTTGAGGATTTTTCGTCTTCGTCATCGATGTTGTTGAATGCTGCTCGAGTTGCTTCTTCTCAGAATCCTTATTTAGCCGTGCTAGAGCGTTCCCACGTGGATTAGAGAAAATGCGTATATTAATTATTCCCCCAATAGTTTATGTTTCTGCACTGCCTTGTGTATCTTATGTTAGTAATGGTGTTACTAACTACATGTGCTTCTGATACGACCAACTCTGTCGGCTGGCTGATCACCATTTTCCTAAGATGTCTTACATATGTGCACGACGAGTTATTGATGTTTTGCATTCTGGCATCGAATGAAGAAGAAGGTGCTTTCTCTCCCACAACTCTATTTGTTCTATAATATTAGCCTCACCAATTACAGAACGAAAACGAGCAGCATCATCAATTATCCTATTGAATTAGCCTACCTGTGAGCTTACACTCATCATCCGCGTCTTTGCTCTCGTACTCATAATTCTGTGTCGTCACCATTGCTATTATTGTTCTCTTATTACTACTGTAAACTATTCAGCATAAGTTTGATAATATGCTTTGTGGCGGCAACAAATAGTCACATGTAGCAATTTCTACGAAGGCTAGCATTTTCTATTACGCTGAGTTACAACTTGAGTCGGCAAGTGGCAATTTACTAAACCACTATAGTGGGTCCGTCCCAGGCAAGTCTGATACCAGTTTCTCGACCATATAATTTTGCGTGGGTTGGTGAACCTAGGACAAATCTGAATCAAGTGAGTAACTGAGCCGTCTGTGTGATGAATGGGATGATTATCACTGCGTTACGCGCTTTCTAACTTAGCTCTGAAGGCTTTCAAGTACTGCATAGTGTTTTCTATGATAATATGCTTACATAACTTGTCATAAGGTTCTTTATTATAGCAAACGCTTCAGCGCCTTCGACTTCTTCAAAGCTGAATGAGAAATTTCATTTGAGTAATGTTTCAGCGTGTGATAATATTGAGTTGGAAACTAAGTTGTGCCGTATTTTTGTCATCTTCATTTATTTACAATAAATTTATTTCTTAGCCTTTTTATCGTGATTTATTAGTTTGTCAATTGAATTTTATCGTATTTTTTTTTTGGTTTGTTGGTTTTCTTTATCGTGTTTATTGTGGTCTGAAAGCTTGTGATTTCGAGATACTAAATATGTAAACCATTTTGCTTTTGGTAACTCTATGAAAATTTCTTCTATTTAGAATGAAAACTTCAGAACGTAGGGCGTGAACGTCTCTTGGACGTTCCACTTGGGTAATTTTGCCACTTAAGCGACAAAAGACTCTGTAGAGCACTTAGCTATAAGGAGGTTGTTCTAAGAACTACACAAAGATGGTTCAAAAAGTTTCGTGAAGGCGACAACAATCCGTCAAAATGGGCTGCAACAGCTTTATTGAAGCGGCGTCAAGGTAATGTTGGTCCACGTATTGCGCTTCTGACATTGCAAAAGATTGAAAAATCAAAGTGGAAACGTTAAATTCATCCACCATATAGCCCAGATGCTTCCCCAAGTAATTACGATTTTTTCAAGCCTTTACAACATTCCTTAACAGAGAACATGAAGCACTTGTGTTCATTTTAGAGTAAAAAAATTTTACAGTTACAAAAAATGGAAAAGTCAACTAATTAGAATCTCGAAATCATGAGCTTTCTAATGACACATAACACGATAAAAAGACCAAGAAATATATATATCGTAAATAAATAAAGATAACAGAAAAAGTGCGACAGGACCTAGTTTCCAACCTAACAATACAATGAAGCACATCTTAAAGACGAGCAGATTACACAGAACAACTGGAATCAATGCGAATCTGAAAGGCAAAAGCGCCGAAACATTGACCATAATAAATAATTTTATGTGAATCTTCTTCTGAGCTACAAAGCACTTTGTTTTTTGATTATTTATTCCTATGAAAGTCGGTGAGAAGTACGGTTCAGCAGTATTTATTACAATTTCAATACCAACACTTCATGCATCGAACTTGTTTACTCACACTCGCCCCACAATGGACTCTGACCATTTCATGTGTTGTTTCGAGTTTTGCTTGATAACTTCGTCTTTTCTATGAATGTCTAGAATGTTTGATACTATCACTTCATTTTTCTCACAATTTTCCTCGTTTACGTCCACTCTTTTTCGGCCGTTTTGAACAAAAACTAAGAGATTATTATTGTTAAAACTTGATCAAATTTAGCAATCTGAGATGGCATGTCTGCGTCTCTGATTTTGTCCTGTTGTCTAGTCACTGTCTGGCGTTCACAAGCTTCGGATGTAAAACCAAATCACGTGGCTGATCATTTAAGAAAAACGTCGCGACCGGCGACATCCGACGACTTGTTCGATGCTCTCATTTCCGACGTACAGGTAATCAATGACGATCAATGCTTTGATAACATATATTAAACCGCTCATAAGGTCTGTTATGGCACTTATACAAGCATGACAATTGTTTCGGCATTGCAGCCTCATAGCTGCACGTTACCTCACGGTTCAGTCAGTTGCCCGGGGAGAAAGGTGTGATAATATACAGCAGCCGTGACGAATCGGCACTGCAGCACTGCTCGGTGGTTGTTCTATCACCTGACGGTAAGTGTAAATATTTTGGCACAGGTTCCTCCATATACCCCGGAACTGACTGAACCCGAAGGGCACCGTGCAGCTGACGAGGCTATAATGGCGAAACACGTATCTGGCACTGTATAAGCGCCATAAAAAACCTCATGAAAGGCTCAAAGTATACTATCAGAATAAATTTTTTTGAGCGACGTCTCAAAAACATTCGAAAAGAAAGGAACGACCAATGCTTTGGAGAGTTTGTAGAATCTTGAAATTAGAGATATCTTCGTTTATCGCTTTTACTATCACGTAGATATTCAATTATGTAGGCTTTTGCAGAAAGCAGTGGTAGACCGTTAATTAACTGTAAGATCATATTGCTCACGGCACTCCTCTTATGAATCATGTTTTTATGCCATTATAAAGATTGATACAAAACTGTTCAGTCGAAGCCGATCGATAAAGGTGAAGTGTCGGAACCACTACAGAAGTTCACCAGCGATTTTTTGTCGTCGGCCAGAGATCGTCTGGAGCATGAGTTTGTTTCTTTCCTTTTCTTTGACATTGATTTAGTTGATTCCTCCTAAAATGCAGTCGAGATTCTAGCGGTGATCAATATATATTTTTGAAAAACTCGGTCATTCAATGTCAGAATATTTCGTGTCTGTCGACGCATGCTTTCAAAAATCCGAAATGTCAGTCATCTGATCAGGGTTCAAATACCTTGAACTATAGATTTTCTGATTTTGATTGCAATCGTACATTACAAATTATGGGGTTTTGAACCGCGATCGGTTAATCTTAGTGCATTATTATTATTATCGGTATGAGGATAAATTGCAGAACTTCGTAAAATTCATTCTATGTAAAAATTAACAACAAAAATCACTTAGAAATAGGTAATCAAAAGGATCAGCTCCAGAATACTTGACCTTCTAAATGAATTTCTCGAGAAACAAACGCTAGTATTAAGTTCATGCGAAAGAAATGACGATTTTTCGTAAATTTCTAAACCATGATAACTAGACTCAAAAACATCTTTGCTAATCGAATTAAAACCCATTACAATTAGCACCTTCTATAACGGAAGAGGAGCTTGCTTTTTTCTGTGGCAGAAAAAAATCAGTGTCTCGCAAATTGAGGAACTCTTGGAAAGTTTTTTCTGCATCCTGTTGACTGTGGAGGCATTCTCTCTGCAAGTCGTCGAGATCCATGAAGAAATGGTAGCCGGTTGGCGCGAGATCCAGCGAATATGGCTTACGAGGCAGAACTTCATAGTTCAATTCGTTAGACTTTTAAAGCGTTCGTTGTCCATGTGGCTGTGGAGTGGCTATAAAAACTGTCCTTATTCTTGCATCGACCTTTT
The DNA here is from genome assembly GCA_019055375.1 of Parelaphostrongylus tenuis. Taxonomy (NCBI): domain Eukaryota; kingdom Metazoa; phylum Nematoda; class Chromadorea; order Rhabditida; family Metastrongylidae; genus Parelaphostrongylus; species Parelaphostrongylus tenuis. The sequence goes on from JAHQIW010000440.1 coordinate 41,516, forward strand.
CCGCCGTCCCAGTTCGTTTCAAGTAGTGAACAACAGGTCGATGCTGACGTTTTTTGCAGCGTCTGGCGCAGTCTTAAGAAAATCAGCTTCGATTATTGCTTTTCTCATGACTCTGACGAGGTTGGCAAAAGAAGGAAATGCAATTTGTGCATTGTTGAGATGCGTTTCCTTTATGAGCCTTCTTAAACCGCCTCTTCACTCTTCGTTTATTATAAATTCCTATGCCAAATGCGCTTTTGATGGTGCAAGTTGTCTCTACTGCTTTACCCCATTTATAATTCACAGTGTGATACCGCAGGAACTTTTGCACCGGTCACCATCTCCTATAGTTTAAAATAAATATAAATAAACAGCAAGTAAAGTATTTATCGCAACAAAAAATAGCGGGAAAATACACATAAAATTCTATATAAGATAGCCATATTTATTCGAAAATTCATTCGAATATCGAGCCGCAAATTTCAACAATGCATGAACCGTCATTACTTTTGCACTACCCTAGTACTTTGGAAATCTAGGAAGGAGCTCTTCACTGACTAAGGAACTTCGTCTACTGTAAATCACAGTCTAGTTAAAACTTGATTACCGAAGGGAACGAAAACAAAGTGATGGACGGAGTGAAATGACGTTGAAAATTATTTCAGAGAGGGCGAAAACGTCTTCAAATCACTTTGGTACGATCCCACCTACAAAGTGCATGATTTATGTGAGAAATCAAACTCCGGTAGTCAGACGAGCGAGCTAATATGGTAAGATAAGTCTGGTTCCACAAATAAATTATATTGTCTCAACTCTCTTTTTCTAATGCCAAACTCCAACGTAAGTATTTGCTACCAATGCTTGCTTTTTGTAGACTTTTTTCCAAGTATTTCACCTCTAATCCTTCTTTTCGCTGTTTCAACTATTTGAATGCGTAATGTACACAACTCAGTTATTTGACGTCTTAGAAAAGGTGAACTAGGAGAGGTTTGTATTGAAAAAGACTAAAAATTGTTATATCTTGCATTAGTTGGGCTACGAAAGCAGCTTGCAGTTTGGTAAAGGCTGTACCACATTTCAGTTCACTTCTTTGATCAAAGTTTCAAATCTTGCGAGGTAAAATGTTGTGCTTCTGTAAGCTGTACGATCTGTAGTTCTGCAGATCATTAAGTGCTTCAATCGGAGCAAGTGCAATCTATATTCATCACTTCGCTACTTCATTGTTACACATTTAGCATACTTGAGCGTCACGAGACACTAATTTTTTGCTTGAAACCAATTGTTACCATTTTTGGTAGAAGTCATCATCTTTATCAGCCGTTTAACGTGCTCGAAATGGTACAGGCTTACTCTTGACTGAGGTATTCGATCGAAATACCGAACCCTCACCTGATATGTAGACGCTGTATATCTCACTTCGACAATCAAAAGCACCTCGACCAGAAAGTCTAGGAATTAGGTTTATTTGTGAATTGACGCCTAATCTTGTTTTTTTTGCGTTTTGCTGTAGTTTTGTTGATCATCAAGTTATCTGTGATATAACAGTGGAGGCATATCCTTGGCAGGATTTTCCACGTTAGGAAGATACTGGATATGCAGTGTGAAAGAATGCTGCAAGGCTTTTCGAGGTTGATAAATTACGCTCTGTTCGTGGCCTACCTGATCTTATCAGGTGATACCGCCGAAATAATTTCTTAAAGGATCTTGTAGAAAGACAAATGTCTAATCTATTTTGCCTTTCAATCGCCTGTTTCTATTTGCGGATCGCAATAATCCTTTCATTCGATTCGTTTCATCATATTCATCCTCACAAACGTCTTTATACATTCCATGTGTTGTTTCTTCTGCTGCTCAATGATTTCGTTTTCTTAATGATTGTGGTGGAGTGGTGGTTGAACGATTAATTACTAGCTGAGAAATGATGACTACGTAGGAAATCAGTAGAAACATAGATTATTTGGAATTTAAACTATACTACCACAGTTCTCTTAAATGATATCAGCACTAATGTTCTGCCTAAGCTTCCTCAAGTTGTTTTGTAAGATGTAATAGGTTGTAAAAAAATTCTGTCGTATTGCCTGAGAAAATGTTTTCTGCAAATGTATTTGTGTAAAATTAAACTCATCAGAAAACTCGTTTTCTTGCGCATCGAACTATACACTATTTGCCTGCGCAACCTTCAGAATGGGATTGTCCAAGGAACAATCCGTCTGCTGCTCCACTTCCACTACAAACTGGGCGTCAAGGCTTCTGAGGCTAACGACATTTCTACAAGGCGTATGGTGACAAAATTCACAATGATCGCAAAGCTGAGCGTTGGTTCAAGACATTTCGTGAAGAAAAAGGCCGTTTGACCGAGAAGCCGAGAGAGGATCGTTCGCTAAGCATTGAAGAATTGAAGAAGATCATCGATGAGCTGACGGATGTTGCCTGACGAGTTTGATTGTGATCCAATGACCATTTTGAAATTCTCCAGAGACCGGCAAACAATGCTTAAAGTCTAATTCGACCATCAAGTCGTCTTTTGTTTGAGCTCAACTGGTATACAAATAAATTTTTTCTGACCACTTTGAAATAGCCACAGAACTTTTTTCACAACCTATCACATTTGCACCACTGGCTCTAGCTCTACTCATGCTTGATGAGATGGAATGCATGATACACCCTTTAGGGATTGACCGTAGCTGAAAGGCTCATCTCGTAACCATTATTAATAGCATTTAATTCTGATATTAACTGCTGCTAATGTGGAACCATTAAATAGTGCAGTAGTTTTATATAGTAAGTGCTTATTATTATTGTTGACTCAAGTCTGGTTTGATAGACTGCCTCAGTCTCCCGTGATAAGTCTCCTGAAAGATTTCGGTTACAGGACAGAACCTGGAGATCGCTTGTTGAAAGTGATCGGCAACGGTGTAGTGAAAGACGGTTACAACATGTTTCTGGTACCCGGCCAAGTACACGGTGCGTAGTGTTATTTTTTTTTTGACTATATGTATAGGACGCATTTAGGAGTTCTGCTTTTGTTGATTATACCCCAAAAACGATTGTAAAATTGCAACTTTTACTGGTCAAACAATGTCACAAACAATTAATGTTGAAAAGAAATGCAAAAAGATAATTTTTTTCACAACTCGACTTCACACATTTTGCAAGCTCCAGTATTTCTTTCATTCGAGTCCTTTCCTGTCATTTGTCATACACCATATTATCAAATTCATATCATTCGTTTCGAGTGTTTTCTCAAAACCACAGTTTCAAATTTTAATATGTCAAATAATCATTTTTGAGCCACTCATGTCAAGTGGTGTGTTACGTGTATCGCGCTCTACAACTCAGCCTTTTTTAACAGACCACATGAAATGCGTGGCTCAAAATGATTATTTGGCTGATCAGATTCATAGTTCAAGTAATGCTTGAGAATTTTTGGTTCTCTTAATGAATATCGCTGCAACTGGTAGAATTGATTCTACCTCGTTTCCTCAGATATCTGTGCTAGAGCGGTGTTCCGAAATCTTCATCACATGACAACGCTAATCTTTTGTAGATTGAAGGTAGACAGCGGTTTTCAAATGAGAGTGTTGCCAATTTTTTGACCCATGGGAGACTTTGTGAGCCCAGGAGGTGGTCGTATAACTTCCTGCTCACAGTGACCGGAATCACTACTTTTCGTTTTGAAAGCTTTCTAAGTTACTGTAACTTATTTTTTACCTCCAAAAGTCTTCCATGACTAATACTTGTAAGATGTTTCACTATTAATTTTTTTGGAGGAACTTTCTTTTCTGTTATAGGTCACCGGACTGATGTACATGTTGCAATATACATAGAGTCCATGTCATCGTTCAAAGCTCAGACTATGGTGATTTTTTCAGATTCCACTTGAAAGTAGTTCGATAATAGACGGACTTAACGATCCTGCAGTGGTTTTTGTAAACGTCATTTTAACATGTAATGTACCTTTCAATCGTGTGGTCGCACTGAAATTCCTAAAATGAGCAAAAAGTTCTGGGAAATTTCTTAAGTCTCCTTTTTATGCGCAAATTAACAAAAAACAGTAGCTACCTTTCAAATGTAATCCATTACTGTGCGCTTATGCGAATCCTGGCAAGACTTCTTGAGGACAAATTCAAATTGGTGCAACTTGTTAACAACGGTCCGCTGCGAAACATCAAACTCTTCAGCCAAATCTCGAGTGCTCGATGAAGGCACAGCATCCAAAGCTGCTTGCGAGTCACTCTCATCCAAGACAGAAGATCAGCCAGAATTAGGCATGCCTGTGAGATCAATGCCTTTTCTGCATCGCTTGAACCATTTGCCTCTAGTCAATTTTGTCGCCGTAGCAGCACCTTCACCCTCATTGATCTAGTCTATGCCTTTTGAAAAATAGCTGAACCTTTTCTCCAATAATGCTGGATCAGCACACGCAAATTACTCTGTTCATTAGGCATTTTGGAACTGAAATCAATGATTTTGATAAACATGTACAAAACTATCAACAAAAGGCGACACAAATGGTCAAAAAAGGAACTTCCAGAAATTCCCCAGAACTTTTTGCTCGGCCTAATAGTGACTATTTTGTAATCAGCAGCCAGTAAAGACTCGGCGAATTAACTTCTCGAGATCGCCGATCCATTTTTCGGTTAACGAAATTATAAAAGAGCCCAAAATGGCCCAAGAAGCCTTCAAATTAGTTTCGAAAGGCTGTCATCACTGTGTTTACGGAAATTATAGGGTTCCTTGAGAAGATCATTTCTTAGACCGTCTTTCTAGATTTATAACTCAGTGAGACATATACCGATCTGAAATGCTGCTAAGTGAGCCCCAATAAGCAATGAACTGTTAAGGATTTTGAAGTGGACATGTATTTGGCCATGGGGTGGTTTGACAGGCGTCTGGCCCACAATTGCACTCATCCAATTCTGGTAACTAGTAAGGTATGACAATTTACAACTTTTTCAACTGTTGATGTTTCCTCACTCTTTCTTTATGCTGATGAAGTTTAATGTTGATATGACAGAGTTATGTAAGAAATTTCGAATGATTATTTTTCGTTTTTTTTTTTACCTTTGATCTTCTAGTGTTTCATTACTGTTTTACCAAGAACATGTTGCAGGTGATAGCTGATCGGATGTGGCACCCCGATCTATACTTTGTTAATTCAAAATTTGCTTATTTACAAGAAGTTACTACTCCGAATCTGATGGTGATCGTCTATCCAGATGGCCTTATTTTTAAATCAATGCGGTGAGCATGAAGGCCCTAATAATATATCGAAACTCAATAATTAAGATGGAATATGCAAAAGAAAAAATGATGTGACCAAAGAATATGTGGCGAAATGGAGATAGAAATAATTTATATACATTTTCACTCTTACAATAATATCTGTGATTATTTTTTGAGGAGTTCGATACGTTAAGTCCAGTAAACTAGTATGTTCACAGTTTGACTAAAGTTATTCTTCTTGTAATTTTCAGGTTAGACGTCACACTCAGTTGTATGATGGACTTAAAATTATTTCCTATTGATCATCAAGAATGTCCATTGACGATTCAAAGTTGTAAGTGACAAAATTTGCTTCTTTTCTCTTAGAAGGCGACAAATCAGGAAACAATCCCCTTCGTTGGACAAGAACTTTTCATAGAATTACTGATAATCATTCGAAAGCTTAAATCTATAGCTACTGCGCTACATGACGTTTTTTTGAAAGCACCTTTGTATAACGCTGTAAAATACAACAGGAACCTATGTTTTACAGAACGCAATTCCACTGTTACTTCGCTGGATGCACAAAAGCATATCAGTGTTAGAGGAATTTTGTAGCGTCAGAGTCATGCGTTTAATCTAGAATTTCTTCTGAAGCGAAGAAAAATTTCCTCGATCGAATGACATTTTCTGCACTTTACATGTGACGCTTAAGCGTATCTATCGAATCTATCGGGACCACACACCTCGACCGTAGATTAGCCGGTGAACAAGCGCGCCGAAGATGGGAAAGTTAATCTTATTTTCCCTTTTACACTCAGTGAAGCGGTCTTTTCAGAAAATAAGCGCAGTGTTGGAATTGTGAAAATTTACTCTAACGAATCATTTCAATAGTCTGATGGAGAGCTCTGTACTTCGAGAAAAACGAGTGTGAAATACAAATGTTTTCTTCCTCAGATAGCGTTAAAATGGTCTCCTTCAAAAAAACAGCCACGTAGCGCAGTAACCAGAAATCAACTTTCAAATGATTATTTAGAGTGCAATGGAAAATCCTTGTCCAGCGAATGGGATAATTTTTTCATTTGTGGCCGTCTAACAGAAAAAAACCTGAATTTTTTTTTTGACATCAAGCTATAATGTTGAACTATGCCACTACAATTCATGACGTTTCTCTTAGAGTAAGATATCAACCTATCATCTTCTACGAATCTCACAAAAAAGACGTATTACTTCAAACTGATCAATAAATCTGTCATATTTGGTTTTTATACAACTTCATGGACAACATTTCACTTCAGTTGCTTACATTGAGCAGCTTGTGAATTTAACATGGCATGTCGCCCCGCCGTATTTTCCGATCGGATCTAATGAGGAAATCAAGTTAAACGATATGGCGATCACTCGCACTCGTTACGAGAAATGTGCTGGACCGTATCCGATGTTCCGTGGATCAGGTAGGGAGTTGAAGGAAACAGCTATTTCACTGAGCCCTACTTTAATTTCTATCGGCTAATGAGAAAAGGCGCGCCAACAAAACGGTGTTCTCAGCAATCTGCAGTGATTTGGTGTGATTAAGTGAATGCCTATTAGTATGTCTATTAAGTTAGATTTCAGTTTTCTCCTTTTTGTCACCACGTCTTGACTATGATTGTTTCGACTTCTTTTAGGAGGTAATGCAACCAAATGTGCATCAGTGTTTACGGTAATTGTCAAACATCATGTCAGCTTACGAGATGTATTTGTAATTTGTAGTGTGGTGTGACTAGCATGATCAATCTTGAAGTGTTCCCATATTCAGTGGCCATTGTGTTGCTTCAGTGTTCAACGCTAGAAGCATGAAATTATGGTTTTTTTAGCAGCCAAAGTCCTATCAAAAGCAACAGTCCATGCCCCGTCCAGCCATTTTCTCACTGTGTCTTGCTTTGAATGCAGTTCGACCTTTGAGCAAAATAACAACACACTTCCGTATCATTTCGGTTATTTATAATGAAATGGGCTCAGTATGAGGTTAGCAAAGTCGTACCAGACTTTACTACCTCTAGTTCAAATATTAACGCCCTCTGGTATTGCTAACTATGATTCTGAGAGAATGAACACGAGCAGTATCTAACGACTTTCGTATGAAAAACCGGGTCTCCTGAAAGATCAACCGATGAAAAGTTCGAAGACATTAATGACGGTGTTCAAGAGGAGATGATATGAATGCAAGAAGTCAGCACAATGTATGTGATATTGGGCATGTAATGACTTGTGTAAAAAGTTAGTGCGGTTGTGGTTTCAAATATAATTTCTACAATGAAATTGCATGGTTTTGGTAACTTTCAATTACGTATTTTCTTGCAAACTTTTGGTATACAGCTTGCCTATACTTGCTTTAAGATGGAGCTATCTTAGGAATAAATTCGCTTGCTATTCATGCACGAATGCGCTTAGGGAAAAAAGCTGATAAAGCGAAGCAATTATGCGCTATTTTCTTTGAAAAAATCATATCGAGGAACCAAAGCAACCGAATTTTTTACTTATCCTATAATTGTTATCCTATAATTGAATAGTAACAGTAGTATACCAATTGACATGGAGTGTGCAAAACTTCCGCGTCACGCGGGACTCGAACCCACATCGCACTCTATCCGGAAGCGCGTGCTCTAACTCATTGCAATATTGACGCTCATTTTACACACCACTCTTTCTACGCTACGGCGCATCTGTTTTGTCAGCCGCCAGCGGTCAATGGATGCACTGTAGCGTAGAAAAAGTGGTAAGCAAATTGGGTAACGTCAGTAGTGTAACGGGTTAGAGCACGCGCTCCCGGATAAAGTGAGATGTTAGTTCGAGTCCCGTCTGACGCAAAAGTTTAGCACATCATTCTACTTCAATGGGTATATTTGAATGTACATACCACCGCTAGAAGCGGGTTAATGAAAAGAATTTCGTAGCAAAAATCCTTAGTGAGATGTTCGCCGTTATATAGTGCGCTATATATACTGAAGAATTAACCTTACTCACAGATAGTTTTTACTAACTAATGCTTCACACAGAAGGTTTATTTCTTAGATATAGCTCTCGAGACGGCTTTCAGTGTATTTATTTACCTTTTCTTTGGAAAATTTTACCTAAATCGAAGTGTGAAGAAATGCACTGCATATGTAGTCCCCACCACGTACGTACCTGTACATGGATGTTACTATACGCATATAAAAGCCGTATATCGACCTATCCTAGTAGAGACATCGAGCTCATACCATCAACACATTTGCATTCACGCGGGGAGGTTAATGGTCATATTTGATCCACGTTTTACGCTTATTCGCTAGGCACTTGTCTAATTTAACAACGTATTTAGCTCCAGGAGCGCATGTGGCGCAGTGGTTAGAGGTGCGCTGCGTCGCACACGAGGTCAGTGGTTCGATCTCGCGCTCATGGCTCACCAAGCCATCCATCCCTCCGGGGTCGGTAAATTGGTACCAGACAGGTCTCAGACTTGTCTGGGAGGATAAGCAGCACTGACTCGGTTCAGCGGGAGGCCACCGCGAGTCATTGTATAGGCCAGATATGCATTCAATCACCTCAAAACGAAGTTAAAAAATTGAAGTCGAATGCATGGCGCATCCCTCAGGGATTGATCAACGCCGAGAGCTTTATCCTTTATCCTTTTATTAGCTCCAGTGACTTATTGTGAATGTTCCCGATTGTTATTCGAATCCTTTTTCTCCCGATGTTCACACCACATTACAAAATGTTCGAGCCGTCATTCAATAGACAGTGAACTTGCTCACAGAAAACCTTCACTGGAGACTATTATAAAGTCATCGTTTATACTTCTGAAATCTCAATTCTATTGTCGGCTAAAAGCATGTCCTCCCCTAGTTGTACGTGCTACTAACCAGATTTCTTTGTGTTGAGCTTGCCTAAAGCGACTTTGTATTGTTCAGCATACTGGAGTTGCCTGCGAGCGTACATAGTCATGAAACGACTTGTGCTCTTTCACATCATCCAGACCTACATTCCAACAGGTGGTGTTTTTGTGAAAATTCTGAGCAAAATAGTTGTAATACTGCATAAATGGTGATGAGAATATCCTGTTCGAAGTCGTCATATGCGAAAACTCAAAGATCACTCTGATAGTGAAAAAGCTATAAATATATATATATATATATATATCTAATATACATCATATATACATATACATATACATATGTATATATATATATATATACATATATATATATATATATATATATATATATATATGGGTATCTGTTAGTTAAGGGCCTGAGCGATAGCTCAATGGTCACTGATGCAGCCGATCATGAAACATTGGATAGTTCGAACAGACGATTTCCTTGGAAATTAGTTTTGCAATTTACTAGTGAACGCCTTAGCTCGGCTATCGTCAATCTCTGTGAGGAGGTTACCTAATCAGCATTTCACGTCACTCAAAGATGAGGAAATTGTTATGTATCAGCAGAAATAACAGGGAAGTATTGAAGACGCTTGGATACGATGAACTTTGAGAAAACAGATAGAGTGCAAGAAATACTGGGATCCGCATAATAATTTGATGACGGGTCATGTAAATGAATAACAATAAGTACACACTTTTTCTACCTTTCCATCACTTTCGTTCAGGGATGCTGGTATCAATTTCTTGGATGTCTTTCTGGCTTGATCCGCGAGCATCGCCGGCACGCATTTCGTTGACCATCACTAGCTTGCTCACTCTCACTACTATGAGTAACGGTGCTCGACAAGATCTACCTCAGGTCAGGACGCGTCTGCCGTCACCATGATAATCACTGCGAGGAGAATAAAGTCTAGAATTCAGGTGTCCTATATCAAAGCGTTGGACATCTGGTTAACTTTCTCACAAGCGTTGATTTTTCTCGTGTTATTAGAGTATTCGTTTGTGAGTTTTTACATCACAAAACGGGTATTCGACTGTGAACATCGCACTTCTTCTGCGCCATCGCCAAACAACTCCGACAGTAATCGTCTGGTAGGACTTTTCTCTTACTTTTTTGACTTAGTCTTTGAAAAACGATCTCATCACTGAATCCTTGGCAGGAAAAAATTAACGTATTCCGCTCATGTGGGTTTCTTGAGAATGGGGTGCGAAATATTGAACAAACTGCTGGCTGTTGAAGGAGCTTGCCCTCAGATCATTTTGCAGGTCGAAAGCGCGTTATGCTTGTTTTGGAATCAAGCTTGTGAATCTTGTATGTCACTGGTTGGTATTTTAACCCTTTCGGGACCACATACTACCATGGAATGGTACATGCGCCTTTTCGGGTTTTGTCGTTGAGCACAGATTTTTTCACTAGACTTCTAGTAGTTGTCCGCTAGATGAAGAAATTGCGAGTCTAAACTGTGCTTGATTTTTGGAAACGCCTTTCTTGGGGCTAGCGACGAAGAGAATGTTACGTCCTTTCTCTTGGGAGTATATGATGTATGTCTGCATTCGTGTTTGCTTTGCTTTTTGACCAGACAAAGTTTTTTCACTAAAGTTTTCATAGTCATACACTGTAACAGTCAAACTGTTTGAGAGACGGAAATTCTAATTGCAAATTCAATTTCTAAATTATTTCCCAAGAAAGCTTTTTACTGTACTGTAGTGACAACGGACAGAAATTACGTTTCGCCTTCGGAAAGCTTTGTGTGCACCGGTATCGTTTACGCTAGGCTCTTCAGTGAAATTTTAGTAGTCATTCGATAGCTTGGAAAGTGGCGATTCTAGCAGATGTACCGTTTTTCCGAAAAAATTTTCAATGACGATGCACCAATAGGAAAAATATTATGTTTCACACTTTAACTGATTGAATCGTCGCTTGAACTTCGCAGCAAATTCATTGGTATTTGTTAGTAAAGTTTATCCGTCAGAGAAAATTTATTATCAGAAAAATAATGTTACTGAAGAGTTTTCTATGGAGGCCTCTCTTAGCAAAAAAAAAAAATGCCCACGTGTCCTAAAAACTCCAATTTTCCCAACACGTAGACCACATCAATGAGTAAACAAGTGGACAAAACATTCTTTACAATGTGTGACTTCTAGAGAAACTTGCTTGGTGTGACTTTAGTATGCAGTCGGAAAAAAGCCACGCTTCAGTTTCATGTCAGTCCAGCAAAATATGAGCGCGATAATGCGCGACGCGTGTGGAATACGAATTACTGGTACTACGACACTTTTAAGCCTACTTCGACAACAAATGCATGGTCAGAATCACTGAGATTCTGATTCTCTTAATGATAGTCATAGTTTAGTGGAGAGTCTCCTTGTCCAGCGAAATGAGGTTCCTTCAGAGATACCAGCTCGTTAACGGGAGAGTAGCAGACATAGCTACAGCGAGAGTTGTCGATGAACTGACATTCAGTGTACAGAATATTTTTTGAAAAACTATCTATTGTTATAATAGTTTTCGTTCATTATTATGACTTTAGAGTGTTTTCTATAATAGTATATATTGGAACTGATATATTCATATCATTATATCCTTTTACTAGTTCTTACAGTTTACACAGTGTCAATAGCACTATTATTACGTAGTACAGGAGAGCTTTTTGTTTACACATAAATGTTATGAAGGATAAAGCTCTCGGCGTTGATCAATCCTTGAGGAAGGCACCATGCATTCGTCTCCAATTTTTAACTTCGTCTAAGGTGACTGAATGCATAGCTGGCCTTTACAATGACTTGCGTGGCCTCGCTGAACCGAGTCAGTGCTGCTTTCCTCCCAGACAAGTCTTAGACCAGTCTGGTACCAATTTACCGACCCCGGAGCCATGAGTGCGAGATCGAACCACTGACCTCGTATGCGACGCAGGGTACCTCTAAACACTGCGCTACATGCGCTCACTATTGCTGTCGCGTCAGAAACATGCGGGCGTGTAAAGAAAATCGTGAAGTATCAAGATTGCAGGAGGCCTTAGATTTCCGAAACGGTAAAAAAATCCTACTTGGATAACAAAAATCGCATACCGGCTGCAAATCTCACTTCGCACGGCACCTGAACCGTGGTCCCGAATGGGTAAAGCCAGCTATTTATTTGTTCTTGCCAAATAGTAAACGTTACCAGTCTCTGCTTCCAAAAGTAAGCAAAGGATTGACACTCTTATTTTACTTGGGCTAATGCTGAATCCACTTGTCTTTATTTTGAAAAGTAAGTAATCTAGATCTAAGACTATTTTATGTAGAACATAAATGGTTGTTATTGACGCGTTTAAAGATTTGGAGAAAAACTTTGACCGCTCAAACAAGAATCAAACTCGCATTTCACCCTTTCTGGCTGAGATCCAAATTTTCACTCCCCTTTTTATATATAATTAAAACACCGCATCACCACAAATGGGCGGTTAAATAAGGAATTCTTGGATTACATATATCCAATATCTGTCTGCGTAAGTGGGTGCCGATAGTATGCCTAGACTAAGCCTTTGACGGTTCGTTGCTGACAGACTGATTGTTTGCATCGCAGAAAAAGTGGTAGCAGAGCTGAACAGGACCTCAATATTGTAACTAGCACGCCTCCCTCCCCCGGAGAGGTGAAATGCGGGTTCGATGAAAGAGCGTACAATAACAAATTCTCAAGGAAAAACTAGCAGGATAAAATTTTGAGGTTTCCTTCTTTCTTCATGCTATCGTTATAGAATTATATTACTTTTCTATTTCAGAATGATGAACCAATTCCAGATGCTGAGGTGAGTCATTTCTATCTACTTGCTTAGTTGATGACAAATATCGAGCTTGTACTGTTGAGCTTTATTCATATGTCTATTTTGCTCTCCTTTCCATGATTGCTCGTTTGATGTAGGATCTGTCTGAAATATTCGTCCGTGTTAGTCACAAGTCGTGGTATCTTAGGTCAGCTTTTCAGTGCGAAGAGTCCCCATTGCATACTAAACGATCTGAAAATGGTGGAGTTAATTCTGGTCGTTATTCACTTGCCAAAGGCCTTTCGTCGTGCATGAATCATGCAGCGGTTTGTTTTTCAGTCCAGCTTATCAGTTTCAAAAGGTTTTCTGTGCTCACAGGAACACTTTTATGATGAAATCTTAGAATTGCAAGAATCTTTTCAAACTATGCTTGACAGAAGTGGTTATTGATGGTGGTGTCGATTGTAACTGTCAGGAATAAGCCATGAGTGATACTGTTCTTTGCGTAATTGAACAGTTCTACTTAGTTATGAGACATGTGTTTCCAATCTTCTGTGGATTTGAGGTCTAAATAGATTTGTTCTTAAGATATTAATACTTATGCTGAGCTGAGATACTTGCTACCATTGCCAACATCAAAGCGATAGATGGTCTGACTTATCTGATTGAAGCAAAAAATAAGACGTCCAGCATTTCTCAATCCCCAAGAGATGCACTATGCATTTGACTTCATCAAGCGTTGTCAGACTGTGACTGAATGCATATCAGACGCATACAATGGTTTGTGGTGACCTGCTAAAGTATCCAATGCTGGTGTCTAATCAGCCAGCGAGTTTGCCCTACCAGTTTGCCGAGTTCCAAGAGGCTGGAAGCTTGACGAGCCTAGGATGCCGAGATCGAAACAACGGTCACGTGTCTAGTACAGGAAATCTCTAATTAGTGCGCAATGCGTTCCCACCTATCTGGTTACAGCTTCGAAATTAAGCATTTATATAGAACGAAATCGTTTAGCATTGCATTCAATCACTTTTATTGAATGAAATAAGAACTTGACACCTTTCTATGCGATACGGTGATCGCGAAGTATTATAAGGAATTTTACAGTAATGATGTCTTATTATTTTACCATTTTGAATCATCCTTTTTTCTGACGTATGCTAAAAGTTTATTGACATTTATGCGCTTATTCGTAAGGCAGAAAAGACATGGCTCAAATTCCAAATTCTCCATGAAAAATCCTGTTCACGGTCTGCACTATCAGATATACAATGGAAGCTGGTATGGCATTTCTAGTGGTAGACGTACGTTTCGACTTTCTCGCAAGCCTCATCAGAACCACATGCCATTCGACTACTTGTCCCTAATATTATTAGAAATCATCATGAGAATCGAAAAACAATCACTCCGAGAGAACGCAAAAAACAAGTGGTCTTTCAGTTGTCGTGAAGTGATACTTCGGCGACGATTCCTAATAATAGAAGGGACGAGCAGCCCGATTAGCATGTGGTATTGATGAGGCTTGTGAGAAAGGCCGAAACTTACGTCTACCACTGTAGATGCCATATCAGAGCTCTGAACGGCTCAGAACACTCTATAAGATTATACTCTGAAACTTCCCAGTGACGGAGTACGGACTTCATTTGTGCACGCAGTCACAACAATCCATCTAAATATCGGCATCGTAGAATGATATTGAGCTTTTAGCACTTTTCCCATGTTCATTCATCGAAGCGTTACTGCGACTTTTGGGTTTGAGAAATAAGACATATTATTAGATCACCGAGCAGCGTTTTGTGTGTTGTGTATACTCCTGTGTAACTCACATGATTTTCCCGAGTTAGTGGAGCTCATTTATTGACGCACGACTTTGAAGTCGACATGTCCTGGTACTTTTTCTCACATAAGGGAGCACAATCTACATACGGATGCTAAGTGATGGATTGACGCTGCAAGATTCCATCACGAGAATCTGTCTATGTCCAGCGAGTGGAAGCAAGCACGTTTTAAACTATCTCAAGACTGCTATGTATTATTAATGACAGCTAACAAATTATGTTACAAGCTTTTCGCTATGATTCTGCTCTTTCAAAATGACTTAAGTGTATGTATGTCTCTATTTGATGTTCTCTAGCTATACGGAGCCACTGTGCTAGCGGAAAACACTCGAGCATGGCTCGAAAAAGAGGCTGAACATGCCGTAAGTGGGCTACGGTAGTTGAATCCGAAATCGTGAAGCACACTTCCGCTTCTTCTTATTTCTTAACCCATTATTGTCTATGTTACAGTGCATGTTATCCGTTACTAATTATGCATGTTTTTGATAGATTTCTCCCATACCCATGTAGAGTATAGAGCGACCAACATAAAGCGCACGTGTATATATAAGCATACTATGGAAATTCAACTGCACGATTACAAGGTGATTGATTGTTTCACTCAGATATCGCGATAATAGTATTTCAGGCACTGATCTCAGCTACTCCTAACGTCACAGCTCACAATTTTAAGTTCGAAATTATGAAGCCTTGTCAGAAATGTGCTATGCAAAACGAGCACACGGCGAGGAAAATCGATCGGTGTGGGTCAATGCACATATTTCGGTTTTATTTTTTTCATCAATTCACATTATTCGTGTGATTCTTGCGACTTTCCAACACTTTGACGCTTCATCTTGGCTGGTTAATGCTTCGTTAACGAACTATGATGCATTGCTTACTTGGATAATTGGACGGTCCATCTTCACTCAATATGCGGATCCCAGCACATGAAAATCCCTTGTCTAGCTATTCTGATACCTGGAGTTCCGAGGTAAGCTATCCGGTGCTTCCCCAGGTCTTCCCACATTAGAACAGTCGTCGACCTTTGTGGATTATAGAGAGATCATCACCATGCGACTAGTAGCTAGCTACCAAGAGACGGTCATTCCTGGTATGGTTTACTCTTAGCTGGGCTTTCCTAGCGGAAGCGTCGAACTTATTCTCAACTTGGGTGGCCCTACTGGGGGCTAAAAACCCATTGTACTTCGCACAAGAGCACCTCCGAATCACGATTAGGCGGTCAACCATTTGGGAAGTACGATGCAGTATAAAGGATTTTTCCTCTAGCAAAGTTAAGTCACACCAAAATTTAGCCAACAGAATGGCGTGATCTCCATAAGGTACTTGTTAGAGAACACAGCGGGGGATGCAATATGCATAGAGGTCATCTTGATCTCGGTGGTTTCTTTCGAGAAGTGATTTTATACTCCTTGTTATAAATCGGCTGTTTACTCGACTTGGTTTTTCAACAGACACTAACTGGATAAAGCTATATTCCGCACTCGAAAATCTATATCAAAACTTTTTTTCTGAACGGATTTATTGATTTTACCGGCAACTCGCTGTTAATTAAATTCTATTCGGCATATTGAGTCATCGTCACCGTATGGATTGGACGGGTACAAAAATGCAGAAATAGGATGAATGAGCTGTAAAGCACTTCTAACTGTTGTCGGTTATATTTTTATATGGCGGCACTGCTGTAGAAAACATCAAAAAGCTCTCAAATTGGCTGATTTATAGAGCCGGATACACGTGTTTCGACCTCGACGGTCTCATCAGTCGGGCGGTACCGTTCGTTTTTAGCCAATCCTCGGGGCGCTCAGTCCTCTGTACTAAGAGTAGGCGACGGCGAGGTATGATATACTGGCGATATTAGCCAAGAGCAATCGAGTGGACAACACTGCCTATTTGGTGATAATTTAACTTAATAGACAGTGACAAAAGTTCGCTGTCGCCTACTCTTAGTATAGGGCGCTGATCACCCGAGAAAATAGGCTGAAGACAAAGGGTACAGTCCGACCGATGAGACCGTTAAGGTCGAAACACGTGTACCCGGTTCTATAAATCAGCCCATTTAGCAGACTACATAGCATGTTGGCTCAAATAATAATTGCGAGATTTATTGAAATTCGAGCGTGGCCTTAAGAAAACATTCGAAAATAAAGGCATGATATACATCAAAAAGCATCATCCATTCCATTGGCGCCAATAGAGCGGTGTTTCTTCTTCCTCCGTAGGTAGATTTTTTTCTATTATTTTGTTATTGTTCTCGTTACGTCAAATTTATGGTTTGCGATATGGAACTATGCATCATCCAAGAGTCAGCAGGTTCATAAAAACACGAAATTAATTGTCGTTCACTGCAACAGTGATGGAAAATGGGACGTAGTCACATAAGTGTTGAGAGGAAACCTGTGTCACAGCAGAAATCCACTGCCTACTTTTTACTTTCATTACTGATTAATAAGAATGCACTGACCTAATTGTTTAGCAATCTTCTCGCCACATAGTCAAAATAAAAGAAATTAAAGACCTCATACTTGAAGTGTGGTGGTTTTCATCTTCCAAGAGTGGAAACCACTGGGATGCTCGGTTTGCGCACTGGTATCAGGAATGGTTTATCACTGATCGTTATAGTTAGCCCATGATGAGCGGGAGTCGGGGAGACTACAAACGAATTTGGAGAGAAACTTCGGTGGGATCAGAAATTTTATAACCTGCATTATCTCCCTGCATTGTGCAAATAAACCTATATCTGGAGTTCTGTAGGTTAAAAGGATAGAGCTTTTGGCGCTGATCAATCCCTGAGGGATACGCCATGCATTCGACTTCAATTTTTGACTTCGTTTGAGGTGATTGAATGCACATCTGGCCTATACAATGACTCGCGGTGGCCTCCCGCAGAACCGAGTCACTGCTGCTTATCCTCCCAGACAAGTCTGAGACCAGTCTGGTACCAATTTACCTACCCAGGAGGGATGAATGGCTTGGTGAGCCATGGGCGCGAGATCGAACCATTGACCTCGTCTACGACGCGGAGCACCTCTAACCACTGCGCCACATGAGCTTTCTGGACGAAACAAAGTACTTGAAAATGAATGAAATAATCCACCATTTTGTAAAGCAAATAACTTGCAGATAGTCGTTGGATATTTCCGGCTGCATTCTCTTCATTCTGTATTATTTACTGGCTTTATTTCACTTGGCGAAGCTCTATGGACGACACGACGCGGTAATAATCCCTATTAGTTGTTACTTTTACTACAATTGTAAACGCGTTCACTATCCAAATTGTTGTTATTAGTAAATACTTGGAAGATCCGTCCTCACGAATTGTGCAGACGCCAGCACATTTTCCAATTTTTTTTTGTTGTTATGGATTTCATGAATTATTCTGTACATATTGCATTGTCGTAAAGTAAAGAGTAGGTATAAGGCTGTTTGAAAATTCAACTCCTGTTGCAAACATCTTGATGTTTATTCGTTGAAATTTACTAAACGGCATAAAATTTGTTGAAATCTGTACATTTCTAACAGTAAGATACAAGTTAATTCACTACAACCAGATAGATGAAAAAAGGAAACCAACGGCGGCAGCAGCAGCATCACTAACATAGACACATGACATCACTCGTAGAATAGAAAGGTGAAAAAAAAACGCACTTTTTGGCGTTGATCAATCTTCGAGATATACACCATGCATTGCACTTCATCAAGCAGCGTTAGAGACGACTGAGTGCACACATGGCCTCGATAATAATTAGCGGTGACCTACGATGTATTAAGCCAATGTTTTATGCTCTCAGACATGTCCGCTACGAATTTGCCACCAACGGAGTGATAAATCGCAAGTTGAGACCACGAAGCCGGATGAAACACGTGCATATTTCAGGGGCGCTCTGAATCAGTGAGCTACACGTGCCCAGTCTCGAAACAATAAGTTGTAAAAATAGCCCTGTCGTAATTTTAAAATGCTAGGAAAAATTTATTTGTACATCAATTAAGCTCAAACAAAAGACAAATCAATAGTCGAAATAATCTGCTTCCACAACAAGTCAATTCAGTCAAATCGTCATTGGAATCACAATCAAACTTGTCGCTATCATCCGGCAACTCATCAGTGGATCTTTTTCGATGCCATTGACGATTGCTTGTCGATCAACTTCTCGTGGACGTCCCACTTGTGTCTTGTCCGTTAATCGGTCTCCTTCACGGGATGTCTTTGAACCAACGCTGAGCTGTACGAACATCGCAAATTTGTAACCGTAAGCCTTGCAGATTTGTCGATGAGCTTCAGAAGCGTCGACACCCAATGTAGTGGGAATGGAGCAGCAGACGAATTCTTTCCTTGAACAGTTCCATTCTGAGGGCTGCTTAGACAAATGATATAATGTTCGACTCGCAAGTGAACGAGATTTCTGATGAGCTCAAATTCGCACTAAATACTTGTGTAGAAATTATTTTCGCAGGTAATACGACAGAACGTTTTCTACAACCTTTTAAATGCACAGAGTGATTAATATAACTCCTATGCTTATTGCATCTTTACCCGCACTTTTACAATTCTTTCCGATAGATTACAACTGCTTTTTATTTGCGTCAATTTGCTGATCCCCTTCGATCCATATTCTGCGTAGAAATTGAAGTCGTCGCTCATTCCAATCTTATAAAACTAAAGGTAGTCGATAATTCACTAAGTAAAGATGCTGAGACTCAATTCACAAGAAGTTCCAGGCGAGATGACCTTCTTGATTTTGTGTGAGAGTGTCTGATTCTTTTCATTTATCTGATGCAATAATTTGAACTTCAGCCATTTATTCAGCAAACATTACCTTTCATATTAACGAGTGTTTTACTGATTCAAGTTAACGTGATCGTACATAAGGCTAGTACACGGGATTTTTCAAATATAAAGCTGATTAGAGACAGCTAGGGAACTGCGGAAGGTTTGTTTTGAAAAATCAGTAATATTCCTTATAATCACGGAAAATTGTTTATAAATATGAAACTACTGAGTAGTGCTTAATAAGGGGCCATGGAACGTCGAGACTACGGAGTCTTGTCCATATCTGAAAATGTTACGTATTCTTTGCACGATAATAGCTACTCCATAATGTTTCAAATATAATTATAGAGTTATTAGACTATTTAAGATGTTGGGGACCGCGGATCCGCGGCGCAGGTCCCGCTCCGTCGCGCGCGCCGCGGCTCAGCAGTGAGCAGCCCCAGGGTGACGAGTGCGTCGTGCTGTCGTCTATGAGTAAAAAGGTTTCTGGTTCGACTTCCCAACACGACACTTCACTGTAGTTTTTTTTGGTGTTATTTTTTGGGGTCGATTATTCTTGAAGATTCTTCCTTAACGTAATTCCATAACGTATAGTAAGTAATTCCTATTCGTAACAAAGAGCCGCACAATTACAACATTATAGCAAAAAACGTTCAGTTATTTTATCATTTCACTAGTTTTTGATACGAAATGTAGACTATGGGCTAACAATAGATAACATTTTGATTGTTTGTGTTACGGTTTACTATATGAGATATGGTGTGTCAGTGATTTGTGAATATTATACTGGAAGCAAAAAGATAACATCAAAAAGTTACAGTCGTGAAGCATTGTGTTAAGGGATCAAACGAGCAATCTTTTTCTGAATGGACGGCAGCACAAGGCACTCGGCACTGCGAGCTGCTCACCACTGAGCATCCTCGCGCGGCAACGGGACGGGGCAACCCCGTGGGTCCATGGGTGTGAAAAGGAACGCTAGAGATTCTAGTAACTCCTATTCGTGAACAAAGAGTCGCACAATATCATTAAGGTTTGGATGTTTTTGTTTCGTGTGATAACAAATTTACCAGTATTATCACTACTTCGAACCCTAGGTATCAAAATTGTTCATTAATCTGACGTTTAATTATCGCAGCAGATCAGACTATAAGACGACCTATGAATTTTAAGATAAAAAATCTCATTATCATCAGCATCGTTTACCTTTAAGAATCTTTCCTGCCTTCGGAAAAAGTATCTCTAGTTCTATGACTGACTACCAACCTAATTCTAGTGTTATCACAATTGCAGTAGTGCTTTAGAAATGCATAACATCACAAACCTTTTGTTGAGAGTTTTAGCAAGTTCTAGTACATGTTCTTCGTCGCGAGTTTCAGCTACCATTTTACATTTCACAGTGAATGCGTCACTTCGATGAAAAAGCCCTCTCCTGCAAATTTACTTATAAAAAACTCAGCGATTTGAATGATTTCTTGTCTTATATATTTTTTTTGACATTTTCCTTCAAAATTTACATGTTTCTCAATTTTTTCTATTTACATAAACTATTGCGAATATTTAGTCTGCAAATCCCAGTACATCTTTTTTCAACTTTTCGCTCCTGGCTTCGATGTTGCTTGAAGATTGTTGTGTTTTTCATGAATCTTGTTTCGACTGGATTCTCCTCCACGGATAACCAGGCCAGAGCTCCGTCACTTGAATCTAAGGACCAAAGTGTTCGCAGACAAGTCTGATATCAGTTTGGAAATCCTGGAAGGATGAAAAGCTTCTTCACCCCTCAATGTGTGTTCGAAAAAGCGCTGTACTCGTGACAAATGAGTAAAAATAGAGTTTGTTAATCTTACTGTTTACTGAGAAGTTCCATTACTTATATGGCACCTCTCTAAAATCTCCGTGAGGATCTCGATAATTAAGGCATTTGCTTTATTTCCCTCGCATTCATCATCCACCAAGGTCGTAGAATATTTGCGCGATGCTTCGGCTGCTGCTTTGGATTTCATCTTCTATATGAATAGACGTAGAATGCTGGTCAAGTCGATTCTCCTTGGCCCTCAAACTCGCCGAATCTCAACCTAAGGATCACTCTGTGTGGTTCATACTGGGGGAAAAAGTCTCAGCTACTCGCTACACTACCGTAGACGCACTCAAAACGGCTTTCGCACGCTCTGCGAAAGAATTTAAGGTGAAAACGGTGCGAGCATCATTCAAGATTTTCGCAAGCAACTTCGTAAATGTATGGTGGTCAAAGAAAGCAATTTTCAGGATTTGTTATAAACTTTTTTGCTTATTGTAATAGTCTTTGATTTAATAAAGGTAATTATTCCTTCAATTGATTGAATTTATTTGTTTGTGCAGTATTTTTTTTACTGTTGATATATTCGCACCATACATATAATATATAATATATAATATATAATATATAATATATATATATATATACATATAATAATAACGAAACTTATCCAATGCCATATCTTTAACACTGGCACCTATTTCGGCAACTATTTGTGATAACTCGGCAAGTCCACCTGGACGATCGGAAATAAGCACATCAATGCGAATAAGTCGATGATCAACGGCTAACCCTAAATTTCCAAGTGATGAATCTAAGGAAATGAGTCATAAGTAACGGCCCACTTTACCAATCCCACCTTTTTCAATGCATCTTCCAAGAACGCTTGAATCAATATTACCACCTGAGAGGATACAGACAACTTTTCTACCTGCTAGTTCCTTGAGACTTCCAGCTATTAAGGCGGCCACTCCAATCGCACCTGCTCCTTCAGCGACCACCTGAAGAACTTTCATAACAACAGAAGTCCTCTAACAAAACACCATACATTCAATTCGCAATCGTAGAGATGAATGCAGGCGTGCTTGGCTCATACAATAAGTTTCGGAAGTCTACCTACTCTTCGATTCTTTGCTATAGTCCTCCTTGAGAAGTCTGTTACTAATTTACCAACTCCACATGACGGTGGTCTAGCTAGCACCGAGCGCCGCGACGATACAAACGATCGTTAACGTATGTAATGAAGATTCGTTTTAACTCTTTAGGTACAACAGGGATACGGCGCTTAGCCCGCTTCGCTCTCGCTCCTCGAGTAGTCCGTAAGTCGCTGCTTCGATCCACTACCACAACGCTTTACGGCGGATTTCTTAGTGTCGATAAGTATTGAAGTTCTTGTATAGACGTAATTATTATAGCAAAAAAGGCTCAGTTGGTAGCATTTTACTAGTTTTCGATACGAAACGTAGATCCATGAAGTAGCAACGCATGCCCATTTATTTGTATTTCTTTCGACGATGGTGTAAATGTCGGATTCGAAATACAATTTCTACAGTGCATAAGTTTTTAGAAAAACTTTTATGGAATGGATACAGTCAGTTTTGCAGAACCTGTGCGTTGGTTCCGGCGCTCCCCTTTCGTAAAACAAGTGAACTTTTTTTTTTTGCTATATTCACGTCTGCTGCCGTTTCTAGCAATTTGATGGTGTTCCTAAGTTCTACACGGGATCAGACCACCGTCTCCTTCGCGCAACGATCCGTTTTTCGCTCAAAGGAGAGAAAGCCGCTAAATTCAAATAACGAAGTCCCACATCTGCTATAAACTGAGATTTATTCAGATCATTGTCGGCTCTTAGGAGGATACCTGCTGTCGACAACACCGACGAAGAATACAACGGTCGTAGAATATCTTCACGTTAGCGCTATGAAAGCCGAGAGTCCTCAAGCCGCGAAGAGACACTTGTCTCCGCAGACACTCGAGCTAATACGTCAGCGTGGAACCGCACGAGCTACAGGGAACCGAATCCTCACGTCTGAATTGCGAAACGCTGCAGAGAAGCGATAAAAGAAGATTTCAAAGATATACTAGCAGCAGTCATGGCAGAAGCTTGCAGAAGCTGGGAAGAGCATTCGCAAAACCCAGCAAAGCTTCGCCAATTACAAGACCAAGATGACTGCACTCCGACTTCCCTGATGGGACACTTACAGCTTCCGGAAGGGCAATGGAGAAAAACATCCACCAGTACTACTCGGATCTCTTCGATAGCCACGTCCTCTTACAGTCATATGAATTGAAAGAAGACGAATCAGTCGTTCCACCGGTCTTCCCTTCTGAAATCCGACATGCTATATTGCCGGTCAAAAACAGAACAACACCCGGTCCAAACAGGATTAGACCAGAACACCTGAAGACCTACCGTCAGTTCTCATCAACACCCTGGCTCAGCTCTTTACTCGCTACCTGCCAGAATGCAAGGTTCCCATTCAATGGAAAAGCAGCGAGAGCGTATTGTTGTTAAAAAGGGAGACCTTCACGACATAGGCAATTATCGCCCAATCTGCTTGCCGACCGTTGCCTATAAACTCTTCACTCAATTCATCCTAAACATGATTGACAGAACATTAGACGAAGGGCACCATGCAAACAAGCAGGGTTCTGAAAAGGATTTAGTACCATGGACCGCATTAACACGATTACAAGACTCAGTGAAGTTTCACGAGAGTACAAAATACCGCTCTGCCTCACTTTCATCGATCTGAAGAAAGCCTTTGATTCAGTAGAAACAGAAACGGTTATCGAGGCTCTGGATAACAAGGGCGTCCCTACTCGGTACATAATGATCCTTCGTGAGCTTTATAAGATTTCACGACCACAATATCTCCATTCTACAACAATATCACCATTGACGCAAGAAGGAGCTCGACAAGGCGATACAATTTCGCCAAAATCAGTCACTGCCGCCCTCCAACACGTCACGCGAACATTAGAATGGGACGATATGGGGGTGAAAATTGACGGTCAACAATTAAGCCATTTTCGCTCTGCTGATGATATCGTCCTCATAATAGCAAGCTTCAGCCAAACGGAAGAATGTTGGCCGACTTCGACAATGTCTGTCGAAAGAATGGTCTTTATCTAAATCTAACGAAAACGATGATCATGAGGAACGTATGGGTTTTGAATGCCCCATTCACACCTAGCCGCAGAAACTTTTTCGCAAGTTAAAAATGCTCCCGTATTGATTAATGCATCGTGCTGTACTCAGTGAATCCTACTATTAACAACCTTATGTCTGCTCATCAAGAAAACACTGAATATTGTAGAGTCCAAAGCAACTTCGATGCCCTTGCCGGAAGCGCAGAGATGAAAACTATAGCCCTATAGGTAACATCCTGCTAAACTTTCAAACGTACCTTTTCCGTCTGTAGTCGTAGTATACCTACAGCTATATCTGTTTCTTTTACGGCGATAACATTATGAACAATATCTTAAAAAACTCTTTGTAATTCGAAAAGAATAGTAATCATATAAATTCTTGTCGTCCATTGCCTCATACAAGAAAAATATGGTACTAGAGATGATAACTTTGAAAAAATGCAGATAATGGGACCACAGACGCATAGCTCATAAAACATTTCGGCCGAGAATAAAGAAAGCACTAATTTTGCAAGTTACAGCAATAACGAGAAGACAATAACATTGAATTGAGAGAGAAGTATATCGAAAATATTGCTCAATAAATGAATGGCTACCAGTGTCTTCGATTATGTTGCTTATTTTGCCTCCTGTGTAGAATATCAACAGCTATATATTCTCGAAAGCTATACGCAGTAATCAATGAAACAGATTTTCGTCGTGCTCCAAGCCGCGAACTATAAGTATTCCTCTGTCTACATAACATCCTTCGCAAGAAAATAAATCATTTGAGAAAAGTTACCTAAGAAGTTCCCTCTTGAAATATGAACTGAAGTATTGAGCCAAAATTTTTTGTCTTTTATAATAGTCATATACAACTATTTTAACCGAGTTGTACTCAGACCGGTTCACCACTATATCTAAATATACATGGATAATTTCTGAACCAATAACGAGAAGTTTAGCAGTGCCAAATCAAACACCATTATTGCTGAGTGGTAAAACTAGAACTCCAGTCCGTGATGATGCGGTTTATTCTTCCATTGTTTTGGATGTGGATGAATAGACTTACGGTAAGTAACAATATGAGGTGATGTTGAAAATTCCATAAAAACTGATGGTCTGCCAAAGGCGTCATTTTTCATTCAAAAGCCAATAATGAAAAGGCACAGACTCAGTAAGGACACTTGGAGGAGAAAGTAACAGAAGTAAAATCACAGATGTCGATGAAGAAGTAGCAGAATAATACTAAGAAAGTTTGAACAACTGAGAGCGAAATTTTCTACAGATATAATGTTAACATAATGCATTAGTATAACAGAATATATAAGGTATACATATATAATATAATATATATATATCTATAATATTGTGTAGAGGCGAAGGTAATGGGGGTTTTAGACCGTGAACTTTATTGGTTCTTCTCATAAGTTTATGCACTAGAGGAAAAATCACCGATTTATTAACCAGAATTAATTGAAATTGCTCCACAACACTGTTTAAAGTATGTGCCATCAGCCTGAACACATTTCTACCATTTTTCGGGCAACAAACCAATACCGCGCTCTCTGACTTGTATTCCTTGAATTCAAAGATCACTGCCTGTCACCAGGCCAACAAGGAACTCCAATTCCACGCTCATATTGGTTCCCGCCAAAGGCTAAGCCCATCATTTTTTAGGACCGGATCGGATCGATTCACTGGGACTTGCTGCCAGTAGGAGAAATTATCAACGCGAAGCACTATGAGCACCTGAGCCGCTGCTATCGAGCCCTGTCGCGTCGACGTCGCCGCAGTCTTATCCTGCTTCGAGACAACGCAAGGCTGCATGTCGCCAAATTGACAAAAAGGAAGTCGACCGAAGTGGGCAGGGAGTTGCTGGATAATCTCTCTACAGTTCTGACTTGTCGCCGTCTGATAATCACTTATTCCGGTCGCTGGAGCATTTGCTGAGCTAAAAAAAAATTGCGGAGACATCAATCACTTGCGTCATGGATTGACACCTTTCTCTGAATCCGAGAATGGCGGGTTCTCGAAGCGCGGTATTGATAATTACTTTCGCTTAATAAATTTAGTGCTTATTGCTCTAATGCCAAAACTTATGAGAAGGTCCATGAGAATTGACTTTGAAATTTGATACTAGAATTCGCTCACCTTTCAGAGAGTGAAATGCATTGCATCCAACTAGTGGCACAGCGAGACCGTCTGCCAAAGTTGGATGACATTTCGTGAACACCGGTTTTCCAGCCTCCAACGACCTCTGAAACAAAGATGCTCCAAAAGCAATTATCAGATAAGCTTTGTAACATTTATGAGCAAAATATGAGCGGTCCTGGAATGATGATACAGTGTTCCACGAAAGATGTATAAAAAATATTTCTAGAGATACTTGAACATGAAATCACCCATGAAGTCAATTTATTCATGCCCAATGTAGTTTGCTAAGGCAATAAAAGATTTTTGAAAACTTTTATTGCAAATTACAACCTTTTTTTTGCAGACTGTCAACTTAATTCTGATATTCATTCCCAAGAGGATGGTACAAAATGAGCGAGTATGAAGCACTCACTAGCAAAGACGGACAACTTTCAGCAACAAGACCAATCACTTTTGTGCTCGGCGATAAGGCTTTAGCCGCCGCACAAACGCCAGCTACCAATCCACCACCACCTGCCGGCACCAGAATCGCATCGACGTCGTCAACCTGAATATGTACCAAATCCGGTACTTGTTCATTATGAAGCACAAATGAAAAATCGATCTCAGTCGCTGGACAGGAATTTTCATGGAAGTGTTAGTAATCGTTCGAAAGCTTAGATTTTTGACTACAACCCCACGTCGTCGGCTTTCGAAAAGACTCTTTTATAATGCTCTGATCTCTACACAAAACTAAATCTCGGACGCGCATATTTCTCACCGGTCAGAGCTCTTTTAAGACTAATAGTAATTATTTGATAGCGTAAGTTACCGCTTTGCTGCACTGTAGCAGATAAAAGAGAGATTGATTCATATGAACGGGCATTTATTTTCCTGCCAATTCGCGGGTTGGAGGGTGAGGAACAAAGGTGGGAGTCTACGCGACGATCGTTGAATGCCACCTATTCAACTCACATGTAAAGTGTGATTTCTGCTATTCAATTAGAAATCGTTTCTCATTTTTCAAAAACTGCTATAAAACGTATGACTTTGATACTACAGGATTTCCTTTACACGGTCATGACTTTTCGTGCTTCCAGCGAAATAACAGTGATAACACGCAATCGATGTAAAACATGATTTTATTCCAATTTTGCAGCGTTACATAGGGGTGTCTTCAAAAAAACGGCTACACAGCGCAGTAGCCAGAGGCTTATGCTTTCGAATGACTACTAACGCTTTTACAAAAAGTTCTTGTTCACCGAAAGGAGTCGTTTCTTCATTACGTGCCCTCAAACATCATCATCGAATGCATCGAATGGTGCGTAGGGGAAAATGCGATACTTGTCAAAATACCGCTTTTCTGCAATGCAACAGGGAAATTATTCGAATTCACATACGCGAGCAAAGGAGTCTTTCGGCCAATCCACGTGTCGCTTGCTGAGGCGGCACATCCGCTGACGCGAAAATCGATCGGGGCATATGAAGGTCTAAAGAAGAACCGCGCTGGCTAAAGACCCCTGCTCGCGTATGTGAATTCGAATTATTTTCCCTGTGGAATTGCAGAGATACGGTCTTTCCAGAGAATGAGCACAGTATTGGAATCAGCAAACATTACGCTATCGAATAATTACTAATAGTCTGAAGAAAAAGCTCTGTTCGGCGAGAAATATGCACATTTGCAACGCAAAATATTTCCTTCTATGGCTACGTCAAAAAAAATGCCTTTCTGCAAACTTGCTAAGTGAGGCTCTAACCAGATCTCTGAGCTTTCAAATGATCACTAAACACTCCTATGAAAAGTTCCTGCCCGGCCAATGAGATCGGTTTTTCATGTGTCGTCTCACAATGGACAAGTACCCTGAATTCATTAAAGAGATGGCCCCGTTATGACGAGACGACGACGGAGATAAGTTAGCCTGATCGAAAAAAATGTGCACTTATGTATCGACGCCTAATTCCGCCTTTTTGTTTCAATGGATGAGACGTAATTTCCTTTTGCTGCCGGAGCTTCATTATGAAACCTGTAGAAATAACATCAGCCAATGTATCTGTCAATAAATGGCTCCCACAGAGGCACGTATGCGGAGAAGTGTCATAGTGAGGTAAGGTTTATGATCGACAAAAGCGCAACTTCCAAAGTATGTTTTTGAGTGAGCAACGCATCCCTACTCATACATGGGACATCTGAAAATTGCATGAAACACCAGATCTTGGTTTTTTGTCTCTGGCCGTCAGTTCTATAACTCTGATTCATCGAAGTGAAGTTTCAAATGACACAGTTCACATTCATTCAACATGAGGATGAACGTCTGATTCCACACCAGAGCACCATCACTTTATCTATGATATGATTTGCCACTCACTAGTGTCTTAATATAAAGTTGACCCACAAACATTTCCTTCTCACAAAGTTATTGATGATTTAACAACGTTGCCTAAGCACAAACCTGGTCCAAAATCTCTACAGCTACTGTTCCAGCACCAGTTAGTATATCGATATGATCGTAGCCGTTGATATATTTTCCTCCTCATTCCTTAGCAAGTTGCAAAGCAATTTGACGTGCTACTGATATGTCTTTTCCCTGAAGAAGCCGTAAATGTATGACCAAAACAGAATTGGTCTAACTTACTACCAATCGTGAGTATGAATAATTCTACGAAAATCGTATACCGACGCATTTTTATGAATAGAAACGGTCATACACATTATACTTCAACGTTAGATCCCTCGCATTGGTGAAGTTTCCCCGAACACATGAACTCAGTGAGCAGTTGTAAAAGATCCTATGAAACAGAGTTTCTTTTAATTAACCGCTTCTAGGGGTGGTATGATTTTAGATATGCCCAACGCCCAAGGAGTCATGCAGTGCAACTGGTTAGAACACGCACTCCCGGATAGGCTGAAAAGTGGGTTTGAGTCCTGCCTGACTCGAAAGTTTTGCACATTGCTCAACATCATGGTGATCCTATGGAAGTTTATAAAAGTGCACAAGTTGGTTCATAACTTTATCCTTCTCCTATTCTATAAATACTTCATGGATGGTGCCATATTATATAAACCAAACAAATTCACTAGTTTTTGTTCGATCTTAGGGATATTTTCATAGTAAGATGGAAGCTCTCAAAGGAAAAGAACATAGAGGTGCGACCCATTTTATGAACGCTATTGATTTATACCATTGACAAAGCTGGACAACAATTTGCGCATCGAAGCGTGCTTTGATTAAAATGTCGCGAACCTGAACAATCACATTTGCTCCGAGTTCTCGACATTTCGGTATTTTCATCAAAGGAGCATGGCGTGGCATCACAACAGTCACTTGGATACCTAGTTGCTTTCCATGAATTGCAAGTGCTTGTGCATGATTGCCAGCTGATGCTGCATAAACCTGAAACTCATGCAGTCCTCTTAAGAGACCTTTAAACTTATCTCAGCCTCGCTAGAAGCTGATTTATTCTCCAATTGGAGGACTCTTCAGTATGTCACGTATCACTCGTCCACATGTTCATCCTATCTAATGTTCTTCAAAAAAAAAGCTGCTAAGTGGCAAGGTTGATGTCTGAGCAAAATAGTAAATACCAGCTTAAATTCACTTATAAGCCTTGACATGGTTACTCGACGTTATACTAGATAGCAGTCGCCTTGTTTTACAAATTTTTTGAAACTCATACGATCGACTGCACAGCTGAGAACCAGCTTAAGGATCCTCGTCCGCATGTTAACACCATCCTCGAACATGTTCAGGAACCAAAATCCTTTCAAGTGGTTTACCGCTTCATCGTGGCTAGGTATTTCTGGTTGTTGAACTGTGAAGACTGCGAAGTACACCGAGAGGTTCGTCTCCAGCAGGGCCACCCAAGCTGGGAAGCCCGGCGTTTTCACTCGGAAAGCCCACATGAGAGTAGACTGTACCAGAAATGACCGCCGTTTTCATAGCTACTAGTCGCAGGGTGGTGATCCCCCACTGATCCGCAAGGGTCGGTGACTGCTTCAATATGCTGACAACCCGAGAAAGCCCGACTACGCTTACCACGGGACTCCACGGAACAAATCAGCTAAATCAGCACATTTCCATGTGTTGGAGTCCGCATAATTGGTGAAGATGGACCGTTTAACTAATTAAGTACTTATGTGATCGTTTCAATGAGTGTGAATCAGCTTCTCCTCATCTTAGTCCCTCTAGTGAAGTCATGCAACACGTAATTATTGAATCTCAGACGTGCCTGATGGCATAACTAAAGAAGCTATAACAACACTTATGAGTCCAACATTACCAAAAGTGATACACACGCGCTAGCTCAAATCAGATTATTATTTATCAGACACCACTAATTTACACCACCTTTTGGCACGTTAGACAAAACTGAACAACTTTACATTCTGAGTCTTAGCAGAAGGCAGATCCAAAATTTATCAAGTTAAACTATTGTAAATGTTGATTACACGAAATTTAGACTAATAAAGTAAAATTTAGTGAGTCTTTATTTCTTATTACCCCGTTCTTCTTCTCCTCATCCGTCAGATTCATTAAAGCGTGACGTCCACCTCTTTCTTTGAAACTGCCAGTATCCTTAATAATAATATCACGTCGCCGTGAAGCGTATTCTACGGTTTCATAGCCCGCTGTAAAAATAGGAAATAAAACAATAAAGCTCTCGGTATTGATCAATCCCAGAGTGTTAGGTTATATGTTCGACTTTATCGAGCATCGTTAGAGGTGATTGAATGCATATCCGACCTTTACAAGGATTCGCCGTCGCCAACCGATGTATCAGGTCACAGTGTGACCTTTTGTCTAGATAAGTCTAGTAGAGATTTGCCAAGCACCGACGGATTAAACGGCTCGTAGTCTTAGGACGCAGGATCGAACCAGATCACGTGTATGTTATAGGAGCACTCTAACCATTGTTCCACGCAAAGTCCATTCATAATAAGATAGGACATGAAACAACGTTTTATCAGTTAAGTAGAACATAACCGCTATTGCCTGCCACTGACTTAATAACTGACGCAGTTTAGGGAATTACATAGCTGCGTAACCTTAGCAAATATTTATCTACTGGCCTGTGGAAGCGGCAAATCACTGACCTGGTTCACATCCATTTTTATAAATACTTCACAGCCAGTAATCTTTGATAGATTTCGTGAATATCGACAATTAGTATGTACAATTCCTGATTGTAATGGAGTTGTTTAGATTGTGTTTTTCCATGCCTCCAGAGGAAAGGAGAAATTGAATTAGATGAGACTTATCTTGATTTTATGATGAGCAATTGAGATTGTTGATAGGTGAGTTCTTTCGGATTAGCAGGATCACAGCATGGATCTTCGATCTCTGGCTAAAATTAGTACAGAGAACGTAGAATAGTCTATGAAATTTGGATCGGTTTCGTGTTCAAGATTTTAAGCACCATCTAAGTTATAAGGTCTTCTCATAAGTTTTGGCACTAAAGCAATAAATACCAAATTTATCAATCAGAAAGTGATCAAAGTTGCTTGACAAAGTTCTGTCATCTGTCAGGCAGCAAATCAATCCCGCTATGTGCACAATTTTCTGAGCTTTCTTCTGGCACCAAATTTATCCATATTTGCCGCATCATGGCCGATCAACGAAGCGTTTATCGCAGTTTGCTGTTTTACGAGAATGAATTGGGACGCGATACATGGACCGCTGCAATCGGGCCCTGTCATGTCGACGTCGCCGCAATCTTATCCTGCTTCACGACAAGGCGAAAGCTCCATGTCGCACTAACAAAACTGTAAGTTGACCGAACTGGACTGGGAGTTGCTGACCATCCGCCGCACAATCCTGACTTGTCGCCGTCTGCCTATCACTTTTTCTTATCGCTGAGGCAATTCCTGACCAAGAAGTTACGAGACATCAATCATTTACGCCGAAGACTGATAACTTTCTAATACTCCGAAATTCTAGTATTCCTGCTGCCTTTTTCGCAGTATTATGATGTTACACATATACCTAAGAGAACTGAGTGGCGAGCAAAAAACACGGCATCAGGCGGGAATCGATCCCGCGTTTAGTCCATACCGGGGACGTGTGCTGCTACAACTACATCATCGAGGCACATTTGCGCCACCACTCATTCTTCATCATCTCTGTGTTAGCTATCAGCCACCAACACTTTAACAGGTTTGGTCGTGTATGCGATTTCGCTTTATAAACCCAGTTGAGCTGAAAGCCACTACTAGATCTGATCCGCCAAAATTCTAGTATTTTTACTGCCTTTTTCGCAGTTTTATGATATCACATATGTACATAAGGAAACTGAGTGGTGAGCAAAAACACGGCCTCACGCGGCAATTGAACCCGCGTTTCATCCATACCGGGAACGCGTGCTACTACCACTAAACCACTGATAACTTTCAGTGAATCCAAGGATGACGAGTTCTATGAGCGCGGCGTTGATTTCTTGCCTAAAGGATGGCAGAAATGTGTTCAGGCTAATGAAGCGTATTTTGAATAGTGTTGTTGAGCAGATTTAATTACTCCTGGTTAATAGATTTGGTGTTTATTGCTCTGGTGTCAAAATTTATAAGAAGACCCAAAATCAAAATTACTAAGCATTCCGGGCTACCACAGAAGATGTTTTTGCCATAGAAAGTGATATGTTATTTAAGGACTTCATACGATTCTGGCGATATTTAAAGAGCTTCAATAAGCAGAAATATTTCACTAAATCCAACAGTCGAACATTTTCGTAGATAGAGAGATGAGACAAATAGTTTTAAAAATCTACTAGTTTCAGTCACCTATGACGCTCAAAGTGAACATTTCCCCAACTATAAAAAATCTCGTCATTTCATTATTTCAGATCAAAGAAAAGCCGTAACAAATCAAAAAGCCTACTGTCGGCTGCGTTGAGTTGAATCGCTTCACAGGAGATGTCACTGAAATCAAGAAGAGAAATTTTTTCCCCTAGTTTTTACGAGACAATTCATCAAGAGAGAAACACTAACAAGAGCGTAATACCCTCAAATTGCGTAGGACTGTCCGACCGATAGCTGACATAACAGCTGAACCTCTCTAGAGGCGAACACAGAAAGATATTTCTATGAATGATCTTATCACAAATGAATTACTTAACAACTTTCCGTAAACAGGCCACACAAATTTATGATCGAACTACTCTTTGTCTGTGGTTGTAGCCACAAGCCATGATTCGGCATAGCTGAATTATCACTGTCTCACAATTATATATATATATATATATATATATATATATATATATATATATATATATATATACTTTTTTGAAGACTTTGCTCAAAACTATATAATCTGGTAACGTCTTCTAAGCCTTTCATGAGGTCTGATACTTGTAGTGCTAGACGTACGTTTCGGTTTTCATGTAAGGCCTTCATCAATAGCACATGCCTTTCGGTCCAGCCGAGCCCTTACATACGCCTAACATTGTAAGTGCCATATCAGACTCCATAAAAGGCCTAAAATATGTATTAGACTATATTCTTTTAAACGAGGTTTCAAAAAAGGGTCAATAAAAGGGAGAAACTTTGTTTCTTTGTTCTATAAGCATAGACTTTTATTTTCTATATTGGTAAGTATAACTCGCTTTTTCTCGCTCTTTCAGCGCTTTGTAAAGACCCTTTCGAAAACCAAACCTAATTTGGAATCACTAAACCTGATGTTATAAAACGGCTACTAAGAGTCAATAAATAACCTAACCAAGCCAAAATGCTAGTCTAATGTGTGACGCGATTTATTTTCGTTGCTACGGCGCTCTGGGAGGGGCCTTTTGAAAGAAAAGCTGTTGAAAACGTCGAGATTTGACCCATCAGATGATACTAAGAGCCTAAAGAAGCGAAAAAAGTTCATCACCAAAGGATTGAAAATTAGATTGTGAAATCAGATGTGTGCCGTTTCATAACTCGTCTTTTATTTATGTTCTAGGTTTTGCCTACTTATATTTGAATCCAAAGCTTTAAAAAGCTTCTTCTTGTTGTTTCTCTCCTGTTACTCTCTTGACGTCAATCAAATGAACTCCCAGGAACGCCT
>JAHQIW010000441.1:0-91267 GCA_019055375.1 Parelaphostrongylus tenuis
TAATGAAGAGATTATCTGGTGGTTCCCGATGACAAGTGATAGAAGAGGAGTTGATTATGAGAATAGTAGTTCAGCTATCTGATATCACTAAGATTTCACAAAGAAGTCGCACGTTATTTTTATGCCAGGAAAAGATTGATTATATTCTAGACCAGCGAAAACGTATCCGCATAGTAGTTTGCGTATCTGGTTACGTTTGTTTCACTCGAGAATAAACCATTTTTTGATCGCACTGTGGTGTATTCTTCGCCCATTGTGATGACATTCGCTCACCTACATCACATTATCCAGTCCCTGCTTGGATTTTGGCGCTGAGCCAACGATGTCGGCGTTTGGCCGGTCGCCAAGTACAAGGTTGTCACTGGAAAACGTTGACACTGGTCAAGGTGCTGATAGAGTGCAGTGCATGAAGAGACCAGAAAGTCCAGATGTTTGATGTTTTTACTGCTTTTTCGCAATGTTATAATGCTTCACATATACCTAAGAG
This sequence comes from Parelaphostrongylus tenuis, assembly GCA_019055375.1. NCBI lineage: Eukaryota > Metazoa > Nematoda > Chromadorea > Rhabditida > Metastrongylidae > Parelaphostrongylus > Parelaphostrongylus tenuis. The sequence continues at coordinate 488 of JAHQIW010000441.1, forward strand.
AACTGAGTGGTGAGCAAAAATGGATGAAACGCAATTTCAACTCCCGTCTGAGGTCGAATTTTCGCTAAGTACAATGGCTGTCAGCTTAACTGGGTTTATAGAGCGATATTGCTCACCATATTACTCGATCAAACCTCTTAAATGTTGTTAGCTGATAGCTAAGGATAGAGAGATCTTGAAGAACGAATGGTGGACAAGTGGTGGCCTCTGTGGTGTAGTGGTAGCACACGCGCCCGGTATGGGTGAGACGCGGGTTCAACTTCTCTGAGGTCGAACTTTTGTTCACCACTCAATTCTCTTGTAGCATAAAGCGTTGTACGTACCTTTGTCGTAGAATAAAGTTACAGCCAATTAAGGTCAATACAAAGAAACGCGTAGATCAGAAGATAGTGTTGTATGCTGCTGGTTTTTCTATGCTAACCTGAATACCAACAGTTAAAAGTAATGAGTTTGATGTCAAATTGCACTAGCATTTCTCATTTACCCGGATGATGTGGCATTCCAGGCGAAGCACTTCCCCACGTTGCACACCGTTAAACTTTCGAACCATCCTTATTTGCAGTTAGAAGACCTCATTTTTGAGAACTTAGGAATATTTTCTCGTGATTCTAACGCATACTGTACTGCGATGTTGGCTACTGCTTACTAGCCTGGATAAGTTGCTGGAAGAAAGTCGTGTGATTTCAACTATCAGTAAATCCAATGTTGTCGAGTGATGTGCGAAACTTTTCCGTCCGCTTGGAATCTAACCCACATTTCTCCCTATCCGGAAGTGCATACTCGAGGCGCCTCCGGATAGGGTGAGATTTCAAGTGCCAACTGACGCAAGAGTTTTGCACATCACTCTATATCAGCTTGTATATTTATAACATCACATTGCCGCTAGAAGCGATAAAATAAAGAGATTCTGTGTGATTATATGTAGATCTTGATCATCCTTTATTTGACACAGTTTCGCTTCACGTATTCTTCTTTCAATGAATATCGAAGAGAACAATGCTAATTTGATGTCGTAGCTAATACATCAAATGAATGGAAAAACTTTATCCAGAATTTCGAACCGATATTTTTCACAGGTGTTAGTGAAATCTTTATAAAAATATGGAAGCTTCTGCTGTAGTAAAAATTTCGTGTGGCTGCATGTCAAATGCTATAGGGAGAGCTTTGAAAAGCTCTGTTTGGAAAACTTTTCAAGAACACTAACAGAGGTTTTTTCGATTAAATTTTCACTTCTTTTCTAAACATCAGTTAACTGGTAAATTAGGAAAGCGAGGAATGGCGTAATGTTTGGTCATTTGGAAAATATGAGATTAAAAAAAAACACATGCGTTTCACGTTGGGCTATATTGAGAAGTAAAATTGATGATCTTCTTCTAGCAAATCGTGATAAAGTAGTAAGATTTTGCGCAATTCAACTCATTAGTTCATTAGTAAATGCCGAATATTGACACAAATTTCTTTTTTCTTTTCGCCAGGGAATCTCCTTATCAAGAGTTTTTCGCTCAACGAGGTGACATACTGGTTTTTAATTATGGAACTCTCTGAATGTTCCCGATGCAGGCCTGCTTTCACCATAAAGGATAAAGGATAATGCCTGATTAATCACTGACCGATGCGTCACGTAGCCGAACCTATCGCTTTGGTTTGAGGTGATCGAAAGCAAATCGAGCCTTCACAATGGTTCGTGGTGACTCACCGATCTATCAAGTTAGTGCTGATATCCTCCCAGACGACTTCGATACCGATTTGTAAACCGCATAGCGATGGTAGGCTCGGTGAGCCTTGGGCTTACGATCTGTCCCATCGACCACGTGCTTCGCAAAGCACCTCTAACCACTGCGCTACACGCATTTGGAAAGACATGCTGTGAGGTAGAATATGTAATCATGCCACCCGTAATCCTGAGAAGAATGTGGAATTCAGAGTTTTTCGGTGGTGCACATGTAGCAGCCATGCGATAAGCGCGATTTGCACGTATCTACTTTATTTATATTCTGTGGAGTCCTGACCTTTAAGACTATGAAAAAGTCTAAATTTAGACTTACTTTTACATTCAAGCGTTTTATAAACCTCGCTTAAAACAATATATGATCTAACTATTATCTTGAGCCTTTGATGAGGTCTGTTATGGCACTTTCAAAGTGCTAGAAACGTGTTTCGGCCCTACAGCCTCATCAGTAGCACGGTGCCTTTCGGTCCAGCCAATTTATCTTTTGTAGGGGGACAAACCCCTGCATATAAAGGAATCGCCCACTGAATAATTAAATCACCGCATGTCAGGTGATGGAATCCCAAGGTATTGTAGTGACCATCAGTCGATCGCTCATGGCTGGCAAAATGAATCATAATGTCAGTCAATGTCAGTGTCGGGGATCTCATTACCTGACATGCGGTGGTTTGTTTAAACGACGTCGATTCCTTCGAATTTAGGGGAATCATCCTCGCAATGGATTGGCTAACTGAAAGGCACCGTGCTACTGATTAAAGAGCTGTGCTGAAACACGTGTCTATCACTGTAGAAAGGACATAATAGACCTCCTGATAGGCTCAAGATATGTTATCAGATCATAAATATAAACCCATTCGTCAGCAGAAGAGCCCGTGTGGTGCGACGATTAGAGGTGCCTTGCAACACACGTGGTCGATTCCAATCTCGAGGCCACCAAGTCTTCCGTCCCTCCGGGGTCAATAAATCGGTACCAGAGCTGCCTAGGAGGATAGGCAGCACTGACTCGATTCAGCAGTAGACCGCTGTAAATCATTGTAAAGACCAGATATACATTCAATTATCTCAAACGAGACTAAAAATCGAAGAGGAATGCATGACGCATCTCTCAGGGCGGGGAAAGCTTTGTCTTCTCTTTTAATCCTCAGCTGTAAAAATGGCGCCAATTTCAGGACGAATACTAAGCCATCGGCTACTTAGACATATTCATAGATAAGTTTTGAAACAAAAACATGCTTTTCTCAAAGTCTAAGTGTGCTGGCTAGGAGTAAACCCTCTAAGCTTTGAATAAATGCTTTGATCAGCTAACGCCTGGATTTTCAATAGTAGTTTTAAACGGGAAAAATTGGCTTTCAACTAAATCTAACGACAACGACGTTTATGAGGAACAGATGGCTTTTGAATGCCCCATTTACGCTCAACGAAACGACAATCTCCGAATGCTGCAGTTACATCTAGGTCGTGAAATCAACATGATGAACGACCTAGCTCCAGAGTTGAGCAGGAGGAAACGAGCGGCTTGGGGAACGTTTAGGAGCATCGAAGATGTAGTGAAGAGGACAAAGAACATCCGACTCCGTGCCCACCTTTTCGACTCGACAATTATCCCTGCCCTAACGTATGCAGCAGAAACCTGGTCGCTACGTAAGCAGGATGAAAGATCACTTGGCGTTATCGAACGCGCAGTCGAAAGGTCGATGTTAGGAGTATTCCGTATCTCGCAAATGAGAGAAAGGATCCGAAGTTCCGACCTACGTCAACGGTCGAAAATCAGAGACGCCGTTCTACACGCCAGGATATCGAAAATTAGGTGGGGCGGACACGTGATGCGCTTCAACGACAACCGATGGACGAGAGCCGTTACCGACTGGATTCCTCGGGACATCAAGCGCTCTACAGGAAGACCACTGACCCGTTGGTCCGATTTCTTCACGAAAGCGATAGAAGAAAGATATGATGCTCAGCGAATCCCTAGAGCGAGGAGGACCCACTGGGCTACTCTTGCACGCGATAGGGAAAGATGGAAGTGTTGCTGGTACCCGCTCGAGTCACTCGACGATCAACGGGATGACAGGTGATACAGGTGATGTTGTAGATATATTGAGATAGATAGGTTAGCACACAATCTAACGCCACTCATTACAAACTCTTTATTTGTAAATTTCTTATCATGTGATAAGTTGATATAGTTATATTAGTGATATTAGTGATATAGTGATATAGTGATAAGTAGTGATTGCAAGCCAAGCAAGTTTAGCTGCATTGGTGTTATGCTCTCTGACTCGAGAGAATATCGCGCTCCAATCGCGTCTCGAATGTCACAATCGTGGTCTCCTGCCCGTCCCGCCACTTGGTGCTACGTGGCCGTTGGCGAATCCTTGATGGGATGGACGTGATCCTTTGTCTCGTGTCATTGGTCGGATCCGTCTTCACAGGTATGTCCTCTGCAAGAGTTCCTCCACAGCAGCCTGGGATAAACGCCGAACCAATTACACCTTTATTTTGAGTGTTTTTTCAAGACCACGCTCAAGTTTCAATAGATCCTTTCATTATTATTTGAGCCAACATGTTATGTGGTCTGGTAAATGGGCTTTTGTACAGCCCGATACACGTGTTTCGGCCCTACAGACTCGTCAGTCGGGCAGATCTCGTCGTCTTTCAACCTTTTTAGTAGCTTACATTTTCACTTGACATGCAGTGTGGATCGTTCGTCTTCGATACCTCCTGTAGGGAGAGCAGGCTCCCGTGAAGATTGGCTTATAAAAAAATTGAAAGACGCAGGGTCTGCCAGACTGACGAGACCGTGAGATCGAAACACGTGCATCGGGCTGTACAAGAGCCCATTTACCAGACCACATGACATGTTGGCTCAAGTTAGATCGAGTCGTCAACAGTTTTTTAATGACTAGCTTTCCTTACTAGCCGCGGCGCGATCGATCAATAGTAATTTCCTATCAGGAAGCTTGACAAATACGCAAAAACTCGACCTCAGGCGGGAGTCGAACCCGTATTTCACCCTTATCGGGGCGCGTGCTACCCTACTCTTTCTTCGACATGAACTGTCTAAGCTGTCAGCAACGAACCTTTGACAGGCGCAACGTTAGCCAGATAAAAACATTTCCACTTTATCAGCCTCGCACTACTCGCTCAATCAGCAAAGAAAATGTAAGCGACAATATTTATGTGAAATTCAAAGGTGTTGAGTGATATGCATAATCTTGAACGTCAGACGGGATTCGAGCCCGCACTTCACCCTTTCCAGGCTCGTGTACTATCCATTGCACTACCGATACCTGTTTTGTCACCATTCTTGCTACGATAAAGGGCATCAATTTGTCAGCGTAGAGAGGATGGTTGGAAAACAGATGTCAGTGGTGCAATTGGTTAAGCACACAGAAAGGGTGAAATGCGGGTTCGAGTCCCGACTGACGTCAAAATTTTGCACATTACTCAGTATCATTGGGTATAGCAGTAATGTCATGCTATCGCTAAAGAGGTCAATAAAGGAATTCTGGTTATAAAATGCCCCATATCACGCATTCAGTCCCTTATTGGGGACATAAAAAAGGCTGAATATATAAAAATGTCAGCGCAGATAAGCTCATTTTCTGTGAAATGGTGATGTTCGAGAAGCTTAAGCTAACATCGGATGGGATTAACTGAGTAGGGGTTGTTTAGATGGATTTGTATCAGAAAATGATCTCAGTCTACTTCATGTACCATGAATTTCTCGCTGGTGCCATAGAAAACCTTCGAAGGGCGATTAGAAAACCTTGATAATTAACAAGAATTCTTTTTTGATAATGACATAACATGTTTTGAGCCCTTTCTGAGATCTGTTAGGTGCTAGCTAGACAGGCGTTTGTGTCGTCCCCCAGGGCTAGTCAGTAGCACAGTTATCTTCGGTTCAACCGATCCCTTGAAGCCATACTCCTCTATAAAGGAATCGGCGCCGTGTAAACCACTGCAAGTCAGGTGACAGAATCCCCGACATTGCAGTGTCCAGAAGTCGAGCTTGTGGCTGCTAAAATGGATTACACTTCTCCTTCGTTGAGTGAGGAATCACCGCAAGTTAGGTGGTAGAATCTCTTGACTTTCGGTGATTTATTATTCTGCGTCGATTCCTTTATAAAGGAGTATATCCTCAAGGAATCGAATGAACCGAAGGAGATTGTGCTACTGACGAGTCCTGGAGGACGACACAAACCCCTGTCTAGCACTTAGACAATGGCTTAAAACATGTTACATCATTACCAAACTGCTGTCGTTTTAAGCGAAGTATAAAAAGCAGTCGAATGAAGAGAATTCTTTTCATTTTACCACTTTTTCCAATGCAGAGTTAGGGTATCTACTATATGTCCAAGAATGTTGAATGATATACAGAATTTCTGACCACAGGCAGGTGTTGAACCCGCGTCTCACCCTATCCCTATCCCTTCGCGTACCACTCAACATCTTTGTAGATTCTAGGAAATAGTTCAGTTGCAAATATCGAAAAGTCGTCTATTTACTCAGGCGGGATTCCTTTTTATTTAACCGCTTCAAGCGGTGGTATATTATTATAAATATACTCATTGGTGTGGAATGATGTGCAAGACTTTCGAGTCAGCTAGGACTTGAATCAACATTTCACTCTATCCGTGTGGCGTAGAAAGAGTGGTGACAAAGTAGGCGTTGGTAGTCCAACGGTTCGAGCACACGATCCGGATAGGGTGAAGTGAGGGTTCGAGTCCCACCTGACGCAAAAGTTTTGCACATCACATTGCATCAGTAGGTATATTTATAACATCTATATGTTATTTTTCGAACCTATAATAACTAAAATCGATTAGTTGGTTTTCTGTGATACCATAGGGGCTATTGGCGGACTAAGAATATGGATATAACCCTTTGAGCACCACACAGGCACCTTTCGTTCCGTTTCCTGCGACGTCTAATTTGACTCAGCTACTGTAACGGCGTTGTCGCGTCCCGTGAGAAGGCCGGCGCATATCGTGGAAACGCAGGCGCAGACGCAGACAGCACGACATCCCTGCATAGAGACGCAGACTCGGCTCGTCATGAGAAATATTGATTTATTCCTTCTATGCTCAATTAATTTCAGAGCTCGTGAGAATGGGCTTATAAGTGTTCTTCATTGAGTACGTTGTAGATCAATTGTTTACATCTGCTGAATCCCCTCATAGATGCTGTCCTGCGCACCAGATGGAGTGGAAGGGCGTACGATCCAATCTGAAATCTTCTAGTGATAGCGAAATGTTTCTCTACACATTATAGCGCTATTGATTGGCTTGGTTTTACATTGTGATTATTGATTTTTCGTCTCGTCAGCTGCTACACACGGAAGTATACTATGCTTTTTTCAGTTCAAGAAGTCTTATTCTTCTTCATCGACTATCCCAAGCAACTCTCGTACACCTATCAAATGCAGCCATCCCACAGCGTCGGAGTGCCGTTCCCAAAGTATTCCTACAAAGTATGTTTCGTTTCAATCTATTCCTTCACTGCGAGCTTTTCCTTGTAGCTTGTACAGCGACTATATCATATTGATATGATCTGTCGAAGAGCGCGCATGGCGCAGTGTTAGAGGTTCTTCGCAGCCCATACGAGCTCGATGGCTCGAACACCCGCGCCTAAGGCTCACCGAGCCTTCGGTCCCTTCGCAATCGGCGAGTTGATATCAGACTTGTCTGAGAGGATAGCAGTACTGACTTGATGTATCGGTGGGCCACCGCTAGTCACTTAGACGATTCTCGATGAAATCGAATGCATGGCGCATCCCTCAGGGATTCATCAACACCGAGAGCTTTCCTCTATCCATTAAGTTCTGTTATTCATTGAGTTTGTGAAAGTCGTCACGGGGTATTTCCTTGTCATCAATTAAATCTCAATTTATATTTCCTTGTAGCATCACTTATTCAATTTATATTGTTGAATGTCGATGTTGTTTTCCGTTTCCCTAATCGCTCTTCTAGAAGGCTTCACTAGTCTACGCCAATCCGGCGCATGGATGCCAACCCTTGAAGAACAGACTTGGACCGAACGAAGTCGTCTTGTTGGAAAGAGGGTCTGTTCAATTCTTTATTTCTGTATCTATTTTGAGAAACTCAGTCTCCAGAATATTGAATTTATGCTAGTGTGTTTCCGCTCTTTTTATTCTGATCGAGAAGTCAGTGGCTTCATGTGTGTTTTCTTCCAGTGAATGTGCATTCGTGGAGAAGGTGATCAATGCCGAAAATGCTGGAGCCTTGATCGCTCTCATTACGGACTCCCATTCAGGTAGGATATATTGTCTCTGGTCTCATCTAACGTAGCTCCATTCCAAATCCCAAATGACGCGAAATGATCTCTACGTATATCGACAACGGTGTCGCCAAAGAGTCGTCTCGTAGCTCCTATAAATCTTCCACTTTCCCAATCGCGTGTAATGGAGTCCAGTGGGTCCTTCCAGCTGTGAAGATTCGTTGTGTATCGGGTCTTCCTTCAAAGCTTAACGTGAAGAAGTCGGATCGTCGGATCAATGATCTTTCTGTTGTATGTTTGACATTTCAAGAAGTCAACTCGGTAACTATCTCCCCAGCGGTTCTTGTTAAGACTCATTACGTGTCCGGCCCCTCTCTTAACTTTTGTCTGTAGAGTCCAGAGCTTACCATATCCCCTTAGATGTTAGATTGTTGTACTGCCTATGAAAGAACGTGGTTTGCCTAGAGTGTCCTCATTTTGCACAACCACAGCCGTCTCAACTGAACCTAAGCATCTAGTCGTTAAAAGTTGAAGATTGTAATATCTAATATTTGTGCAGTTCCTTTTCGGGACCGTGGAATCACGTCCGCTGCATCTGCAACATGCAACTTTAAGCTGTCTGCTTCACCTTCTCTGCACTCTAACTCCTAGCGTGCCATTCTTAGAAGCAGCATACAGAGTTAGAGATGCGGAGGAGGTTGAGCAGACCGTCCAGAGTTGCCAATTAGAGATACAGAAGCCGTGGTTCCACGATCCCTTGAAGGTTGAACTCTCCACGCCACCTTTAGATGCCCTACACCATTTCAAGAAATCTCATTAACGTTATTGAACGGAGGAGATCTCTCGCTTTCGTTATTTCGTTTGTCAGCTGATAATGTCGCTGACTATTGAGCGACCATAAACTAGGACTTTCTCAGGCCACGATTCAAATTAGAACTGCGTATTAGGCTTTGCTAGCTTGAAGGGAGTGAACGATCTATAATCGTGGGATGAGACCCTTTACGTGAGCATTTGGTGAAAACGTGGCTGCGGACTCTCAAGAATAGTATCGGTAGGAGGTGAGCTTGAAAAGAAGGAACTTCCATGGTGAACATGGTAAATTTGTTGATTGGAATTGGAGTTGTTACCGAGGCGAACAGAAGGCGGTTTGTTTTTCTTAGAGTGAAGAAGTACAGTATCTGAAAAAGTATTATAAAATAACTTGAAATGTAATGTAATACTTTTGCGACTTCCCATACTAACCCGATGCCCTCTGAGTGTTATTTATTTGACCTTATTTACTTAGTTGTGATTGTTGTTTGCATTAATGTCACTGTAATCTCAGGAGGCGATGAATATGTGGACATGATAACGGACGTCACTGAACGGCAAGCGGGTATACCAGCCGGATACATAACAGGTGCCAGTGGGTTAGTGTTAGCTTATCGGCTCTTCTTTTTTCTATTTATTTACATTTTCACGAATATTTTGTAATTCTTCTAGATGCGACTGTATCTTCACGATTCAATGTGCTTCGTTATCAATTTTGATAGCTTTTCCCCTATCTGCACCCATTCTCAATCGGTGGAAAGAACGCATCTTTCGCTTCTTTTCGAGTTTTAGTAGCCACTCGATAGCTTAAATCTCGAGAATGCTGAAGGTGTACTTGATTCTTTCATTATTATTTGAGCCAACATGTCATGTGGTCTGGTAAAGGCTCTTGTACAGCCCGAGACACGTGTTTCGTCCTTACAGACTCATCAGCCGGGTGTACTTGATTTTTGGATGGTTTTTGGATGGAAATAATTTTTTTCTTGCGCTTTATCAGTAACAATAAGATCATGTTACTTACTCGGGCAGTCTTTGGTGAACACAGCTTTTCCTCCAGACTTGTTAAGCTTTTGATAGCATGAACCTGAACAATTCCGAAGACATGCTTGATATTTTTATCAAGGACTTCTTAGTGTGTTGTTGCAACCAAAAGGGAGTTGTATCTCGCACTCGGCGCTCATTTCTTGTTAGCTGGAGTGTGTGTAATGATCCGAAAACGCGATGGCTTGATGCAATTGGTGCGAAATCCCATTCACATACCGGAGCAATGAATGCGCCCCTTATTTGAAATTCAGTTTTATTTCCGTATTGCACCACAACGAAAAAGTTTTCCAAGAAACCAAGTGCACCATCAAAATTTTCGAGACTCAGGCTATCGCGTGATTACTAAAAGTCGAGAGGAAGAGATTTATCAGAAAGAAATACTCGTATGTAAAACATAATTCTGTTTGCTTTGTCACAGCATTGTAAAGAGGCCGGCTGGAAACAAAATGCACTATTGAAATTCTTGAGATTTATGGTATTGAATGACTATCCTAATTCTGAAAAAAAGCAAGGGTTTTCTCGGAGGGCTGAAAATGGGTGCGGATAGGAGAAAAGTACCTAGATTTTCACGGCTTTCAGAGTATAGAGAATTCAGAGCTCAATATGATAAGCACGTTTTGAGCCTTTTTGAGGTCTGATATGGCACTTATACAGATAGTAGACAGGCCTGTTTCGCTTTTTCAAGCTCGTCAGTAGTACGGTGGTGCTTTTCGATACAGCCGATCCCGATGTAGAATGAATCGCCCCTGTGAGGGACCGGCTGAGCCCAAAGGCACCGTACTACTGAACGGGCCTGGAAAGGCGAAGCAGGCCTGTTTAGTACTGTATAAAAGCCATACAAGACCTCATAAAAGGCACAAAGCGTGTTATCATATAATCAGCTATCGTTTTTGAGCGTGGTCTATAAAAGCAGTCGAATTAAGAGGTCTCATTCAGTGCTTGATTCCAAATAAGATTTTGAATCCTAGATCTCATTTCCAAATGTGACTGCTTTTTTTTTTTGAATGACGAAGGATTTCTAGTATTTCTTTCCTACTAGGTACATGTGTACGCTCCCAAAGTCGTAATTTTATAATGAAATAATTCCTAAAAAGTTATCACTAAGTGTGGTAAGTTTAAAGTATCGTAAAAATACGCCTCAGATGTGTTCATACCTGACGATTCAATATTTTTGTCGTAGTAGTCCATGTCATTAACAAAAATCTTTTGCTCAGTCGCTCTTTTGTAGGTGGTGTGATGTAATAATGAATATTCGGCAATGTTAAGTGATATGCAAAAGTTTCGACCTCAGACTAGAATCGAATTTACGATCCACCCTTTCTGGAGACATGTTACCAACTGCGCCATCGAGATTCTTGTTCTGCTATCACTCTTTTGCAGTACAAGGTATCAATCTGTTAGCAACCAACCGTCAATTGTTTAGTCTGGTAAGCATATACCGGCATTGAACCTAATTACGCCGACAGATATCAAATAATATGTAATCAGCGAGAAATCCTTTTTATCTCAATCCGCTAGTGCAGTTGGTTAGCATGCGCCCCGAAAGGGTAAGTGAGGGTTCGATTCCTGTCTGAGGTTCGAGGTTTTTCATATCACTCAATATTATTGCATGATAGTGTTTGTAGATTTGGACTGTCTACTTTCATATTTTCTGCTTGTTATTTGATGAAATGATGTTTACATTTGATGATATAAGTTTCTATGTCAGTCGTCGTTTACGGGATTTCTTGCTGTACTCGGAGGGAAACATACGTTTGACAATACCACTTAATCACACACTTGCAATGCTTCGAGACGTCCCTAACAAACCGCCTTGGGAACTGTGGTAGATAATTCATTCACTTTTCTATCTATTTTATCTGTTTGTTGTTCACTACGAATATTAGAAGTAATCTAGTTGTATTTATTGATGAGGTGAGTAGAGAATTTGGCGATAATTAACCAAGTGCAAAATCATTCACAGCCACTATTTATACGTGTTTTGGATTTACCATACCGGTTTATATACACTTATTTGAAGCCATGCTCCGTTGTTTGCACCCCATGTATAGCTGTTACATGTGAAATCTGAGTAAAATTTGGCAATTTTCTCTCATATATAGCATGAGGAGCATTTCTGGTGCGTTTTTTCTTTTTGTACATCTCTTGTTATGTGGTTGTTTTCAACTGAACAATTTGCCAGTTTCATATTGCCATTGTATGGGTTGGTTATAGATATAATACTCAAAAGTCGGTTAATTGTGCCTAATATTCTTTCACCTACTGTGCTTTGGTTGCAGTCTTGTTAACTTTTTGTTCCGAGACGAACCTTCTTGTTAAGTCTTTCTTAAAAACATGACGTACTGTTGTAAAACTGCAAATGCAATTTGTTCATAAAAGTGTTCTATTTGTGATAACAATGACAAACAGTGAGGGATTTGATGATTTACGTGGTCTACTTAACATAACCACAGACACTGAATCTTGGTCATTTCCATCTAATGAACAAAACCAATACATAAAAATGTCAGATGGAGTACAAGGATAACTTTCGTCACTAGATAGTAGACAGTGATACGAACGAGGCTTGAGTAAATGCTTTTGATCTCGATACTGTTGAAATCTCAAGGTGTCAGTCATTCACCTACCTTCAAGATGATGCGCCATGTAAAGAATAACAAAGTAATCAAAATATAAGTTGATTTATAAAGGTTGTTCCCAGCGGGGCTAGAACCTCAGCCATCGTGGTTCAGCCTCAGTGGTCCATCGTATTGCTTAAGGTGAAGGTAATCATAACCTAAAATTAAACGCTACACTACATATAAATTTATGTGGTTCGTTTCAGTGAAATCTGGGGTCTGCGAACTTTCATAAAATTTCCTCCAAGCTGTTAGCCGTTGAGGAATTTTCGTGAGGTTGATGTTAGATGCGTGGAAAATGACATTCGTTTGGCGCTTGCTACGAAAACTATTCTGGATGAGGAAAAGCTACATATCTGACTTAATTCAACTTCGTATAAAAGGAGTGTAACGTGTGGCTTGCGTTGTTACCCAAGAAATTAGGTTCTTTTGAATTGATCGTTGCAGTTCACAAATTATATGTCTGATTTATTCGGTTTATTGCGCTATGGGAGCCTTACCTCATTCCGACGGATTATTCTAGCGAACAAAATATTCTTGTTAATTTTATAAAGTCAGTCGACAACTTATCAAATGTAGATATAGAACTTCAACTGACCCAAAAGAGCTGTCCTTTGAATAATTTACCACTTGATTAAATGCAGCGGACCTCTACTAAGAAAAACAAAATGAACCCTTTGGAAAGATCTGCATCAGTTCAACTACCGATGAAATATAAGCATTCCAAGAGAAGTTGTTTGATACCAAAATTTACTATAGGAAATGTGTGGCTTCACAGAGACGAGGTTTCATCGTTTGTCAATGTGACGGTTTTGTACTAATTCAAAACGCTAACATAGATGAACCCATCCGTCATCCTCTGAGCAAATCGTCGTTAAGCTCAAAATCTGCATGTCACAAAGTGGCCAAGAAACGGGTCGTTTGTTGCCTACAAGAAGCTGAAGGCATCATGACGATGATAATCAGAGATCGCTGAAATCCATGTGACACTCACATGTTCATTTCTGAGAACGTTTTCATTCAGTGTAAGTTTTTCGAAGGTGCTGCTTTGAGAACTCTTAATTTTCGAGGTTCTCATCACCATAATGGAAGATGAAGTCTACCTCGTGCCGCATCTTCGTGATACTTCGGAATATTCCAATTTATTGCTAAGCATTTTCATAGCATATCATCGAATCCTTGATATAAGTACTTGAACTTGTTTGCCTTCCATTTGTATTTACAAAGTCAAATTGAGGGTGTGAAAATTGAAATATGAGGCTAAAGGAGTGTTTCACTATACTGAAAATAGTGACGTGAATTATGACACGATCTTCCCTTAGTTATACTGATCATGTCGGGAATATTTGGTGACAAAGCATTTCTATAAGAGCACGTGAGGTATTTATCAAAAACAAAATTTAGTAATACAATGAAAGACAGAAGTCATTACGATACTGACTGGCGCTTCGGCGGTTTCGACTTCATGCGGAAAATCAAATCGACTCACATTCACCTCATCCAGATACTTTCTAGCCCAAACAGAAGAAGATTAGTGCATAAGTTTCATCGGCACAGTAAACATCTATTTCAAAGCAGTCAACGTGTTGACGAGAACAATGTTGAATGCGGGCAGGACTCGGAACTTGATGTATGTGGCATGGACTCGAAACATTGCCACCTTTTCCGAGGGCAGTCACTTTCGCATTGCATCATCGAAGCCAATATCGTTCTTATTTTTCCTTTTTTCCAATTATTTAACACAAGCAGTGGCACCTAGTTCCCTACACGAGTAAAGAATGCGCCTGATTGAGCTCAGAAAAAGCCAACCTGAGGTGTGGCGCGAGTTCACTCGTGGTCACGATTGATTCAACGTTAAAGTCTGTTTAGTCACAAAGTCTTAGTTATCTTATCAGAATACTTCAATGGTTTACGCGGTGATGTTAAAGATTCTTTTTAAGAAAAGTGTTCAGAATCTTTCCCGTTGTGTCCTCGTGTCGTACGCGGGCGTAGTGGAGTGTTTCCCTTGTTGGTTCTTAGCTTCACAACTTGGTGTTCTTTTATACGAAAATGGATTAATCTATCCGCTTTGCTAATCTGATCTTCTCGCACAATTTATAAGAAATTAGGTGCACTGTACTTATAGGTTTATCAGTGGAGAGTGCTTCGATTGGTATAGTTTTATTGGTGATTATACTAAAGTAGTTAGGCTTTGTTGCCTATTGTGAATGCGATGTGTGTTGTGTGCCGTAAGGGTCATTCGACTGTCTTAATCATTCCTGCCACTCAGGTCTTTTACTATTTATTGGATGAAGGACAGTGTTGATCCTGAGACCAACGAACCATATTCATCTCCGTAACGACCAACCTATAACAAGTAACAATTACAATATAACTGCAATTGAGGAAAGAACAATCACGACATGTAACGCGATGTTAACAATTCATGATGGTGCATTGGATGTGAGTCTGTGTAAGATGCCCCGAACCCCAGATCTCTGGATGAATGATAGGAGCTACACATTGTAAGGAGCAATAACTATGCACATAAGCACTATACAACGACATGAACCACAGTGCGCTATGACGAGGATAATCTAGAGCTAAGAGAGGTGGAAGTTACAGGCGAAATCCAAGTAGCGTCTGTAGACGAATGGAACTGTTGCGTGCTTGACTATCTGCCAATCGCCCGCAGATGTTCGCTTGTACTTGACTGACAAAACATAGTTCGGTCGCCAGCTGCAAGTCGAAAAATGATCCATTCGCCATCCGAAGACACTAACGGCTGCCATGACTCATTGCCTGACTTTTTTTGGTTATTTAAAATTATAATATTGAGTATTTGATGATATGAGATAGGAATAAGCGTAGGAGCGAAAGGAAAGTAGTAGTTATTCGGGGGAGTGACTGCTACAGTACCTGATCTACGCAATCGCTGTCTTCTACCGTTAGGGCCAAGTATGCCAATTCGTGTTATACGTAGATAGTCATTCAAGCAATTAAAAAATGTCCTCGTCCATACAAAACTGTTAGCTGTTGGTCCACATAACATCTCACAGACCATGAAACAAAAAGGCTCTGAAGAGGACGAAAAAGCCGAACGTCAGCCATCACATTCAAGTTCATTGTACTGTTCATCTGTACCGAATAAATCTTCAAATTGACAGCGTCGTACCTGCTGAATAAGAAAATCAAGGAGAATTACAAAATGGTTGACCTTTTAAATTCCTGACAATATTCTATTGTTGTTACCGAGTTCACAACATCGATTTATTCCAGTCAACGTCCTCTAATTGTGCTTATTTTGCTGGCAATGAGAAGTAGAATGAGCGGGACTTAATTTTTGCGAAATTTAATGTTTAGAGGCTTCGCTTTTACTTTATACCTATCTAAAGAAGCCATAACGTCATTTTGTGCTCATTGAAAATAACTGCTTTTTGCTCCAAGTTCTTATTTTCCCTCTATTATCCTCCCGTTCACGGTTATCTGGAGCGTCTTTTTCGAACAACTCGTTTGCATGTTAAGGGTGAGAGAACAGCTGGTAAACTAGCATGTTTTTACATAACTTTCGGCACCACTTTCTCTCATAGATGCTTTCAGGTTAGGTAAACGTGAACGTTTAAAAGTGGAAGTCACTTTGTTTTGGTTTCTCGCAGTGAGTTTTATGTACTCTGACTACCAATTAAACAACTCTAAACATATGAGTATCTTCTCTCGTATGGAGCAAATAATGAAATGACTAGCAATAAGTCTCTAGTAATGGTCGGAGATCGATTAATGGAGCTTCCACCTTGGACATTAAGACAATCGGCAAGGACAAGTGCAAGTCTCTACTCACTGCCAACATTCTCAGTTCATCAAACCACTACCTGGTCTACCTACTAAGATTGAGCAGTTCAGGTACCCAAAGATACAGGACAGATGGCCATGACCCTTCAAATCGAGAAGCCACGCGTGTTTATAGCACTTTCTTGCTTTTTGAGGATCTCGGCGATAGCTTATACGCAGAGTCAATCGACGAGTTAGCATGAAAGGCGGAAACGTTCAAGGACTCCATGACGTGCTCGTTGCGAGGAAACGCGTTACGTAGACGGTCCCAGGAGCACTTTAGTGTTCGTGAGAGAGGTGGGCTCGCTGTCGCAGCGAATAGATCTAACCTTGAACTTTAAAGAGTTGGTAGACGTAAGATCATCTGCGGGTGACAACTTATGTTTTCCAATAAGTAAGTACAAGATGGAGCATGTTGGGAATTCAATATGAGACTAAGAATTGACTGATGGATATGAACTTACCGCAATTGTCACTTTGACCCATCGATGTTTGGTAATCGTATTGACGCGATGATTTTTTTTTCCGGATGGTGGACGATAAAAGGAATTATCTTCAGAGTGTTTTTTTCGTTGTCTCAACATCTGAAAATTGATGATAAATCGCCACAAACTCTCGACTGTTGTCACTAACCGACAGTGTAATAGTTTTTGACTGTATCTGACTCAAACTTGCACGTCAAACTTGCACCGCTGTGAAGTTGCGATCATCCCTTTTCCCGCGACACTGGTCAGAGATTCTGCTTTATCAAAAAATGTGAAGGGTGATATTTGTCTCGCCTTCGGGGTCTTACCGTCTAGAGAACACTTCAGGAAAAAGAGGTTTATCCCTGTTATATATAATTCATAAGAATCTTTATTTTACCGCTCTTACAGCATAGTAATGAGTTCCATCTATATCCTAGGTGCTGAGTGATATTTTGTGCTTATCACACTAAACCCGTTAAAAAATTGACTGTCGACAAGCTCAATGCCTTATTGATGTAGTGGTAGCACAAACTCCCGGGTGTGGTTGAAGCGCTGGTTCAGCACCAGCTTAGGGTTGAGTTCTTTGCATATCACTCAACATGATTAAATATCTCTGTTACAGATCACGACTGATAAGACGGAGTCGACTTGAAGGTCTTCAAGTTTATTGTGATCCTAACAAAGGTTCCTCTAAAAATAGGTTGCGCGAACAAATTTTTCTCATATGTATACCGATTTCCGTTTTCGATTGATCTATATTCAATACACTTCAATCGACTATTTTCAGACATCGCCACCTCGCTTAAAAACTTATTATGATCTGATAGGCTGTTTTAAGTCTATAATAAGAACTAATAAAGGCATCTCTAGTGGTATGCGTATGATACGGCGTTCACGCACGCTTCAGCAGTAGTATTAGGTCTCCAACTAAGTTTCCAAACCTGATCCAAGAATCCAAAAATTTATTTTTTCCTGGTAATTGAAAGTATCAAATAACATTAACTGAAATCGCTTCGGCAACAAATCAATTCCGCCCTCAAAAAACTCATTATTCTTCAATACAAACCACCCAGTCAATTCTCGATGCAAATGATTGATGCAAATGAGTAATTTCTTCTGTTTATCCGTTCTGGGGTGTTATTGAAGGTGGCTAACGTTTCGGCGGGCGCTTTCTTCAGAACCTGAAAAGATCATACAGACCCACAATCCACTAAGCCAAAACCATTATAACCCTAGCAGAAAACATCAGAAATGAATTTTGGATCGCTTAGTAAAAGCTTCATTTCGAAACAGCCACCATTTTGATGTTTTGGGTCTATCAATTATTCACTGAAGACCAGCCGCTTAGGGTCAGTGCATCAGTGCGCTGTGCCTAACTCGGGCCGGAAAGATCAGCCTGAGGTATGGTTTGAGATCACGCGTAATTACGAGACACTCGTCTTTTCGGTTCATTTTTGAGCCTTTGCTATGTATCCAAAAGGCTTTTAAGGTTTTACGCGCAGATGTTTTTGATTCCTGTGCGAGGATCGAGAATTTGACGCCGAACATTACTCCTGCATGGTTTTGGTCCTTATGCGTTCCTAGTGGGGTTTCTGAATCAGAGTTGCGTAACCCAACTAGGTGCTTCTTTACAGGAAGGAATATTGGTCTACCCGTTTCGCCAATGTACTCATCGCCGCTTGCTTCGCAGGAGATTAGGTAAATTATACCCGATCTCATACAGTCGCCGTCTCTGCCGTCCGGACAAACTTTGCAGTCATTGGTTTCGCAGAGACGGTCATATAGTCGGTTGCGGACTAATTGACGTTAGTGTTTTTGGGGGTATTTCAACTATTGCTACCTGATTATCCAAATCTGCTCTTTTTAGGCAGCGTTTAATAGCTGTGCTTACTTCGTTAGAGATAAAAGGCGGGAGAAAAGGAACATTATTTTCGCCAGACTTGTCGTATGGGAGCATAGAATTTCCTCTAAATCTAGCCTGAGAAGCTCCTACCGCATCGTAGCCATTAGAGATGGCCATTTTTCGCGCCAATCTTAAGGATACTACATTGTGTTCTTTTCCTGTGCACACACTTGTCGCTGTTCGGATCATGTTCTTCAGAAGTCCATGTTTTATGTGTGAAGGATGAGCTGATAGGTGTTGAACCAAATATTTTTATTGCTTGGTTTTCGGTACCATTTCGTATTGTATTAGTTTTTGGTCAGGTTGACCTGAACGTTCAAAAATGGGAGCCAATGATAAAATGGACAAAAGGTCTGTCACAGAAAGCTGCAGTCGATGAAATCAACGAAGTTGAAGGGTAAGGCACAACAAGTAAATCTGCTGCTGGACGCTACTTTCAACGCTTTAATGGCGGAAATCTTGATCTTGAAGACAAGCCTCTTCCAGGATGCCCAACAAATTTGAATAACGAACATTTAATTGCTGCGCGGAAGATGAACCGTCGGCATGTGCTCGCAACTTGTCAGCCGATCTTGATGCTCCTCTTACAGCTGTGCTTACTCATGTCTACCAGCTTAACTTTGTCTACAAGAAGCCATGAAAAGATCCGCATGAGCTCATTGAAAAACAAGCCACTAAAAAATTGAAATCTGTCGCCAATTGAGGTTAGGGAAGAATTTCAAGAATTCTTTAATTCTAATTCGAAGAAATGGTACTTTGACCCAGATTCAAAACTTGGAAGCCCAATGACAGAAAGTCGTAAAAAACGATGGCCTCCAAAATGATATAATTTTCCAATTTTTCATACGTGCTGCTGAACTTTTTTTCATACCTAGTAGCACGTCCCAAGGTTGTGGGTCGAAGATGGAGCCCATCGAACAGTGTATCCTTCCCTACATGACCTAAAATCCACTCATACTAACCGCACTTGCCATTCCATGTATGAGTTGTATATACACTTACTATGAGGAAATCCTCGTGCTATTCCGTATGTACGAAAGATAACTCTCAACACGAGATTTATGTGTTTTATCACGTGATCTCTGATCCTTGCAGCATTTCATTAATCTGCGGCACACTCAACAGTTGAAAATATTTTCATATGATAAGAATACTGATATATGAGCAAAATCTAGACCTGCCTCAGGTTTAAACCACCGAGTTGTCCATCGGGGGCTAGAGCGTTACGTTACTGAATCATCGAGGAGCTGTACATTCCTCTTGGGCACGTTTCAGCCGAATCTGTTGCTATCTACATGTCGTGTTCATCATCTGCAGTCTGCCAGGCTTTGCGAATAGACTCGTTTCGGCTGAATGTTAGATTGCATTGGCTTGTGAACTTAGCGCGATAAACCACTGAGTTGTCGAGTTGGCCACCTTTTCGACTCTACAGTGCTTCCTATCCTAACTTATGGGTAGGAAACGTGGTCTCTACGTAAGCAGGATTAAAGATCGCTAAGCATTATAGAACGTGATGGAAATTAAACTGCTAGGAGTTTTCCATATCACGCAGGCAAGAGAGGGACCCAAGTTACGACCTAAGTTGACGATCAGAAATAGAAACATGGAAATGTTGGCAGTAAGGTGTGCCGGACAAATGATGCGTGAGCGACGGTCGATGGACAAAAGGGTTCTTTCTTATTAGGAGGGAATAAATGGAAATGGAAAACCGATCTTATTCGCTGGAGAGGGACTTTGCAGGAGTAGTAATAGCCATGCGAAAGCTGAGACTTGAGGCTACACCCCCACGTCGCCGGTTTTTTAAACACCCCTACATAACGCTGTGGCGTTCAGATTAAAAATTATGCTTCATACTCGCGTTTCTCCTTCATTTTTATCACGTGTGTAATTCGCTGGAAACAGAAAAGCATATCAATGTGTAGAGGAGTTTTCGTAGTATCTCAGTCAATCGTTTTATCCGGAGTTTCGTTCAAAGTGGAGGAAAAATTCCCAATTGAATAACAAAATAGAGATCGTACCGTCTCACCCCGCCCCTGTCACGCCCCCTGCCACGGCCCTCGCCTTATCGAATAGTCTGTAAACAGCGTTACTGAAAATGTAAAACTCGATCTTATTTCCCCCATTGAAAGGAAATATTGCGCTATCACATGGTTACTAATAGTCTTGAGAAATAGCTCTATCCGGCGAGATTTAAAGCACAAATCATTAGACCAGGAGAAATCAAGAGATCAAAGGAGCTTTTTCCAAAGAAAACATATTTTTGAGTCCATAGAAACTTGTGCTATAGTTTCAGTACTAGCACTTTAAGGAATGAGTTGTGACCAGCGAATTATGAGCGAGATAAGAGGAATAGCACGTGGTTTTATGAAATACAATTTTATTTCGATTGTTATAGCGTTATTAAGAGGTGTTTTGAAAAAACCGACGACGGGGGACTGTAGCCTCAAGTCTCGGCTTTTAAATGGTTACTAACACTCCTATGAAAACGAGTGAGATCAATTTTTTATTTATTCCCTCCTAATCAGAAAGAACCCACAAAAGCTTTTACCAATGGAAATTCTCACGATGTCAAACGCACAGCAAGATGGCCATCAATCTGATAAAGTTCTTCATGAAATTTCATTGAAGAACGATATGATGCTCATGGATACCTTACAGGAAAACTCACCGGGCTACTCTTTCCGTGATAGGGACCAGAGGAGAATTTAGTGGCATTCTTGCTTGAGTCATTCAGTGATCAAAGTGATGACAAATGACAAACGATTGGGTACAAACGATGGAAGATAAGGAAACAAAATCGGAAATTTAGGGGCATTGGCCACTTTTTCTGACTATTGCTGTATCGCATGTTCACCCAAAATTGAGATATTTATCAGATATTGTTATCAGATACGAGTCCCGGTGATTGATAAGGTTTTCTTCGGAAGTTCTTCACTGATCCATCATACTTCTTTTTTTGGACGCTAGTGG
Organism: Parelaphostrongylus tenuis; assembly: GCA_019055375.1. Classification (NCBI taxonomy): domain Eukaryota; kingdom Metazoa; phylum Nematoda; class Chromadorea; order Rhabditida; family Metastrongylidae; genus Parelaphostrongylus; species Parelaphostrongylus tenuis. The sequence continues at coordinate 22,076 of JAHQIW010000441.1, forward strand.
AGAGTCGTGACCCCATCAGTTCTTCAAGCTTGACCCTAAGCGTGCTCTTGTAATTTCTTATTCAAAGAAATCATTTGAAAATATACTTCAAAGAATTTCATGAAACCATGACTCTCTACAAGGGCCTTTCTTTGATACCCTAAGCTTGCAAGGATACGACATTCAGTATCTCGTACACTCCATAGTGATGTTATCAGATATTGACATCGTCGCTGAATAGGCAGGGACGTCATCACAACAAATCAACCAAACGGTTATGTCTTCCTATTCTCTGTTTATTCTCTATCGAGTACTTCTCCTGAAGGAACTACTGCGTACTTATGAGTGAAGATTGTCACATGTCATCGTTGGTCGAAGAAAAGCATGAAGGCTTCTGAAGCTCTGCTACTGACAGACTATCATTGTAGCATACAGTTTGTGAGAACCTTGCTGTCCTTTTGACGTTCTGAAAAAAAAACAGCCCAAGACCAAAAACGACTCAGGCAATTCGGTACTGCACGCACAAGTTGAGGCTCACATGAGTAGAGTTGGCGAAAATTCGAAAACTCGATTCTTACATCTATATCTATCAAAATCTTCTTGTATTTATAAGCAACTCAGACACCCTCGCTCGCACTCGCCCAGCTTCCAGCCCTTGTGGAGTCTGGTGAATTGGTATAGACTTGTCTAGTCAGGCTCGCTCCCTCTCATCTTCGTGAAGACACACTAGCACGGTGGTCCCGAAATTCAGGAAGGTCCGACTCGACCAGCATTCGATTGCTGCCCGCGAAGAAGGCGAAAAAATCCCCGAAGCCACACGTTTGCAGACCTCCGTGGATGCTAAGATATGAGGGAAAGAATCGAATGCAAGAGTGCTGAGACCATGCCGTGCATAGACGTGAGTTAAAAGATAAGGTAAAGCTGCGCGTAATCATCCTGAGGATGCGCATCATCGATTCATTTTTAACTTCTTGAGTGATGAATGCACATCGGCCTTACAATCTCGCGGTGGCCTCCCGCTAACGAGTCAGTGCTGCTTTCCCGACAGTCTGAGACTGTTGTACCAATTACCCCCGAGGATGATGGCTGTGGGCCACGTGATGTTAACGTAAATACTTATTCGAACAACTGGACACCCGTCTTCACTGATAGTGCGAGCTCCACATCAGGGAAATTGTGCTGGCTCAGCTGTTTTGTGCTGGAGTCCCGAGGTAAGTCCGTCGGGGCTTTCTCAGATCGTCACCATATTAGAGCAGTCGTCGACGCTTGTGGATGAAAGGGAGATTACCACCTTGCGACTGTTAGCTACCAAGACAGCAGTCATTCCTGGTACGGTTTAATCTCGCCTCGGCTTTCCGGGTCTGAACGTCGGAGTCCTTCTCGGCTTGGGTGGCCCTGCTGAGGGGTTGAGTATCCCTTCGCTGGCTTTGCAGTCCGACACCCAGGAGCACCTTCCAGCTACGATAAGGCGGTGGGCCTATTTTGGAAGCATAATAATGATAATGGTAAAAAAAAGGTCTAAGCTCCTGGCGTTGATCAATCCTAAAAGAATGCACGATGCATTCGGTTTCGTTCTCGATGATTTATCGATGCATCAAGTCAGTGCTTTTGCCCTGTCAGGCAAGTCTGGCACCAACTCATCGACCCCAAGGGGATGGAGGCTTGGTGGCTCTTGAAAGCGAGGATCGAACCATCAACCACGTGTGTCGCGCAGCACCGCTAACCACTGCGCTATACGCGCCTCAATAGGAATCAGATTCACTCAGTGACCAACCAAGTGAACGCTCGAGTCGTTTATAACACCAAATAATAACGATAACAACCGGATTATTTATAATCCCTCAAGAAATTCGACATGAGGATAAACAGTGATTCGGAAGATTTCGTGCTCCAATCGTGCTTTGTAACGCGTGTCGTGCGCAGTGCCAGCCTCCGGTCATTGAATGCGTCGCCCCGCTTCAAATCAAGCTAAGGCTCTTCGGAGACTTCGGGGTTTTCGTTCGGGTTATTCTCGGGGTTATCGCTGACCCCTGGGTTTTCACTGTTCACTAGAAATTCGCTTCAGGCTTGTCACAGTCCTTACTAACCAATTGCGGTAAACGGGGTTCCATAATCGTTCTTTTTCCAATCTCAGCGGATTCCCATGTTACTTTTTTTCTCGACGGATTAATTCTTCTGTTGATTTATATTCTTCAAATTTTAGTATTTATGTGGTCCGGGGTCCGCAAACTAGTATGGGAGCCCATCACCGCCCACTGCGGTGTGATCATCGCGGAGGGGAAACTTTTCTTCGGGGAATGGGGCTCGCCGAAGCTAAAGCTCAGATAAACTTGGGCGGATAACCCGAGGGATAGATATACTCATAAGGTTTTTTGCTTTCAGAGTGATTTTTTGGTTTCACTGATCCCATAGAGGGTTATCTATTCTGTTTGCTACCTCATTCGTGGGCTCGATTCGATATGAGTCGGATGCGAACTCGAGGAAAAGAGGGGACCGATCCGGCGGCGTTGACCAGCCCATCGTCCACTCTTCCAGTCTCAGCAGCCCTGTCGAGTAATCTCAGCTTCACTCCGATGACGTCACCGAATAGAGAGAGGTGGGTGTTGTTTTGGGGGGATCGTTTACTTTTTTGATTCTATTGTGGGGTGATCGCTGTTGAGCTGATGATTTCAGCCTACCTTGTAAACTGATCTACGTCCATCTGCCGTTCGATCAACATTCCCGACTCGAAGTCCGGGCGGGTCAGACGGCTCGGGATGCGATTTCGAAGCTGCTGAAGAAACGGAACATCACACCTCAGCTGTGTCATGTGAATGTCTCTGCCGATCCGAGGAGTGAACAGATCGATCTCATGGTATGTTCAGTGCACTGCCTACAATTTCTTTCTGACTGAATTTCCCGAGACCGACTATCTATTAACCTCGGCTTGCTCAAGCTAGACACGAGGTGTTATATTACTCCGTATAAACAGCTGACGTCTCGACAGTTCGCCTTCTTCGGAGCCTGGAAAGGTCGAGTTGTCTGCAATCCAATCAGTCAGACATCTCCATTAAAAATCATCAGCCCTAGGTTTTAGTCGCCTGTATCACCTGTCACCTGCCGTCCCGTTGATCGTCGAGTGACTCGAGCGGGTACCAGCAACTCTTCCATTTTTCCCTATCGCGCGCAAGAGTAGCCCAGTGGGGTCCTCCTCGCTCTAGGGATTCGCTGAGCATCATGTCTTTCTTCTATCGGTTTCGTGAAGAAATCGGACCAATCGGGTCGGTGGTCTTCCTTTAGAGCGCTTGACGTCCCGAGGAATCCAGTCGATAACGGCTCTCGTCCGTCGCATCAAGCACAAAATCAGCTCTCAGTATATTGCTTTTTGAATGTGTTTCACTGAATTATTCATGTGGAGATCACCGGAAGGAGATCACATAGGCTCATAATGCACCCCACCCTTCGAAGCAAGTCTTGTCATTTTCGCTTATATCACGAGTGATAACGAGGCATTCTTCCAAGTATAAACCCAAAGGAACTCGTGATATGAGCAGTATATGAGACTTGTTTTGAAGGGTAATGTGCATTATGAGCCTATGTGATCTACTTCCGGTGGTCTCCACTTGAATTAAGCCGTAAAACACATATAAAAAAGCGGTGACAATGTTGAGAGTTGATTTTGTGCTTGATGCGATTGAAATATGGGTATGGTGATTTCTTCTAAAGGAGTAATGGAGACGTTTTGACTGATTGGATCACAGACAATTTGATCATTTCAATCTCCAAAGAAGGCGAACTGCCGAAATGTCAGCTGTTGAATACCGAATAGTTTTACATCTCGAGTCTGTTTAAGAAGAAAACGAGGAATAATGACTGTTCCTCCGATGTTTCTGAGCCGTACCTACGGCCAGGCCTTTTTCGGAGAGGATGTCCCTCCTTCGAAAAGCCCACTCGAGCACGTCACCACCATGGCTGGGAATGATTGCTCACATACTCCGAAACGTCACTTTCCTGGTTCATCGGGATTCGATTCACATTTTGTTAGTGTTCAGCAAATGATAACATATAGCAAGGCCATGCACTCCATCTGTAAAATGTTACACGTTTGGAATAATCTAGTTTAACATGCATTTCAAGTCTGCACAAGGTAGTTGAGCACTGTGTGTGGCTGATACTTGGCCCCCAGTGCCTAATAACGATAACAAAGATATGAGCTAAAGAGTTTGAGTATATGTATCATGCAGTCGACATCACCAGCTACTGTTGGAAGTCACTAAAGGCGGTCTAACCTGTAATTCCTAACTTTGCTGGCTTACTAGATTCTGTGATAAGTTGGTGCCGTTCCGATTTTATAATATGATTGCTTGCAGTGAAATTGCATGATTTTGGTATCGTTCAATTGCACATTTTCTTGCGAACATTGTGGTATATAACTTGACTGTACTTACTTTAAGATAGAGGTGTCTTAAGAACAAATTCGCTTGCTACTCATGCGCGAATGGCTCGTATGGAAAAATACTAGTGAAGCGGCGCGCAAAATTGATAAAACTTGGGGCGATTCTACGGTGTTAGAAAGGACCGCTTCCGGGCTTTGGTCAATCCTTTGGCACCCGTTTCGACTTCTTCCAGACCTTATCGAGTTTATGCAAGATGTGGCGATGGTTTTGAAGCAACACTCGGACTTTTCGACTAGCATTCGACATATTATTGAGTGATTCTATTGACCATTTCAAGGACAGTTTGACGATCAACTTCCTATGGACGGCCCGAACGCGGCTAGTCTTCCTGACTGTACTCTGCAATTTTGAATTTTGCGAACCACTTCCTAGCCGTTTTTTTCTGTAACCGTATCATCCCCCCGAGCCCCATTAATCCTTGCATACCGCCTCGCTGCCATTTTTGCCCTACGCGCCATACGTGCATAAGTAGTGAGCGGATGTGTTCCCAGGACAGCTCCATCTTGAAGCAAGTATATACAGGTTATTTACCAAAATGACCGCAAGTAAGTGCGCAGTGAGCGTTACCAAAATGAAGCAATTTTTCTGCAAAAATCATATCAAAAGACTGAAACGGCACGAACTTTCTACAGAATCTTCTAACTTATCAAAAGGAAAAGTGTTTGAGTTGAAATCTGCCTATAGTCACATTATTCTTGGTCTACCACATTTCCTATCTGACTATTTGCGAGATAGCCTTTTTTGATTTTTTTCAAAAATAAAAATGGGATTTGGTGCTTTCACTACAGTTGCCGTTTTCCTTGGATCGGACCGCCACGGAGCGATGTTCTTTATCGAATAATACATTTGCAAAAGTTTGTTTAGTGATATTCAACCTCTTATGGCGACAGAGTTCTACAAAATTTGTCACTATCAAACAAGTAGTAAATTTTTCTTGAGAGTTGCGGCAGTTTTGTAAGCGGTTAGATCAGTGCGAAAAGGCATGTATCGTTTTTGGTACACACCGTAGCGAAAGGGTGAAAGATTATTCCCGACACTTTTCTCTTTTGTTTTTATTACTATGACTCACCACTTTCCATTAATTCGTTGTTATTCATTTTCAAGGAAGATCTGGAGTCCGTCGCCTCACGGCTGGAGAAAAACGAACTTTGGGTTCATAGCGAATATCTTGACACTGTCAGTTCAATCAAGCATACCATAGTACGAAGGACTTTCATCCCTCCAGTCAATTGTGATGTCTGCAAAAATCCAATTTGGCTAGTGGTAGGATTTTCTATATCTTTTTATAATCCATGTTACTCCATTCAGATCAGGCTCCCCAGTTTCTTGACTAGCCCTTTGTGGATGACAGCATAATCGATATCGCCATTGGCGTGCGATTTTCGTTGTTCAACAGAAATTTTTTTTGTTGCGAGAAGTACACGAGGTTCCTTATACCATGCTAATAGAACATGATTTTGTATACAGCTCTGTTTACTTGCATGCAAAAACTCTGAATGTGAAACAATTTTCTTCTCGCTCTCTCAGTGCTCTATGGAAACCTTTTTGAGATTCAGATTAGCTCGAAATTCGCCGGGATTTAGGCTATCGAATGAGCTCAGTGTAGTCCAATTAAAACGATTCACAGATTTTAGCTGAGTATAACGAACGAACCTAATGTGAAACATAATTTTATTTCTGCTACTGCGACGTACTTTATAGATGTTTCCAAAAATCAGGCAAAGTTTCGGAATTTCAGAGATTTGGGCTTTTGTTTATTGCTCAAATTCTAAATAAAAAACTTTGTTCAGCGGAAAGACCTGTGAAAATTTGAGGGTCAGAATGGCTCTTATTGTTCGCAAAGGGTCAGACAGCTGAATAATTTCTTTCTGGGTTAACGGCGAGAATTGTCTAATTTTAGGGTTATCGATGCGAGTTTTGTCAATTCAAATTCCATCAGCGGTGTTCTTCGTTTGCCCCACTATACTGTGATTTGATCCAGACGGTGCCACGTGATGAAGCGGTTCGTCTCTGCGTTTATCAGGCGGATATCTCATAATTTCCATTTCAAGCAACACTGTTTCTACTTTCTTTAGCTGGCTCAACGATTACTTTTGTTGGCTTCAAGAATGGAAGGACAGGATGCGGAAATAGCAGAAAGTCTCCTGAACCAACTGCAACCGAATCCTAGTCCATCTCACACTCCAGAAGGAAGTCATGCCGACTTAACTTTGAAAAGGTAATTGGCCCACTCTCCTCTATCTTAGCCCAACCGTACAATAACATGGTTCCCTATTTTCAGTCAAGTTTGAATTTAAAAATTTCAGAGGTGGTGGTGTAAAGCGGCATCAGCATCCCACAGGCATAACAGCAAGGGAAGCACCGGGACCACTCGCTCCATACCCACGCGATCGGTGAGACGTTTTGGCAGGAATTCTTTATTTGAATGCTTTTTAGCAGCGATATGAAGTGATAGATATACATATATATATATATATATCCAATCGACGATATGCTTATCCTTGGACCTCGGGTGAGAGTTGAATCCAAGTCTCTCTTTGGCCATAAGTGCTGCTCCTGCACTGCGGTGCTCTCGTTTTTTTGTCACTCTCTGTGGGATATAAGATATCGATGTGTCAGCAACCAGCCGTCAATAGTTTGACCTGTTAAGCAAATATCGCTATTGAAAGAATGATAGCAGAGCAGACTCTCACACCCGTCACCGGAAAGCTTGAGACGGATTCAACTCCTCTGAAGGTTATCGTTCTGCTTATCTCAGGATTGGACATATGCTACTACATTGCGATATAGCACCGCTTGTTTGGCTTACTATGTAGCCGTACTTGTCAAATGATTTATAACTTAATCGGCTGACTTCCTTTTTTTTCAGGTCATCATCAGCGCCAAATATAAATTCTATCAATGATGAGCTTGTACTGGAACACAATGTAAGTTTTGCTACTATATAGTATTACAGTATATCGTCTGTGAAGTATTTTCCTTTTTCAATAACCTTTTTCTAATGTGTTTTTTCATAAAGGATGCTGACTAACGCGAGATCTAGCCTAGGGATACCCTACTGTGTAAGACTCAGTTTCCAGTAGAGTATACGCACTCGATAGCACATCATCCAATATGAAGTTTTTTTTTTCAAACATTGCATTGAAACTGAATCCACTTGGGTCGTTTTCGAAATGTTCCCTATCAGTTAGCTTCTGTTTTTCCTGTCGACACCTAGTTGTTTGTCAACATATCCATTTTTGCGACTAAAATTCGTCTTCTGAATCGTTTTTCAAAAAGATCTTGTTGGACCTCCAAATCTCTGCTGTCCGAGACGAGGTTCTATGAAATGCTGAGAGACACTTTTATAAGTCATTCGAAAGTAATCGACACGAATTACTTATTCAACCATTTTTTCAGCAATGATATGATCTATCGACAATATATACAACGGCGTTTAATGATGTGAAGTACTTTGAACCTTGTACGGGAGTTGAACACTCGTCTCACCCTTTCTGGGATGCGTTCAACCACTGCATTACAGCGCTCTTTAGGCCAAACCTCTGGCGATTGATTGTTGACAAAAGCGATACTTTGTATCGTAAAGAAGTGGTAGCGGAACAGGCTCTCCGGCAGTGCAGTGATCAGCACGCCCCTCCGTGATGAGCGTGACGCGGGTTCAATTCCTGTCCGAGGTTCCAAGTTTTCACATGTCTCAGCATCATTGTATTTATAGTAGTAACATCAGTCGCGAATGTTGACGCTCATCAGAAATGTTGTTGTCGTGTTATACTCTTTTCTTGAACAACATTTATGTATTTCAGCAACGTATTCTCGACGCTCTGGAAATGCAAAGTCACGGTTCGTTACTGATTTTTACTAAGCATTTAGACAGCTCACATGATAAAATATCTACTGTATTCAGCTGAATCAGAGGCAGCTGTGAGATTCTCGAAATGTAGCAAGCCAAGGTCGCAGTTTCAAAGCAATGTTACCCATAGCGCCTCTTCGGCCGGTAATGGTTTAGGTGTGAGAAGACCAACTAACCGTCTCCATCCCCGTGCAGACACCTCACCGTTTGGTTCTAATTCACCATCAAGTAAGCATCTATTCTCAAGTGTGCTACGCTATCCATCTTGTGGATGAAGGGATATTTTGGTACATCGCGAACATCTGACTCAATTTTCTAGGCACCTGTTCATCTCCTCCTGCTACTCAGCTCAATGCTGCTCAGCTTTTGCCACCTGCTCTTCCCCTCACCCCACCACAAAGTGCTCCTCCGCAAAAGGTATAGAAAATCTCAAGTGGTTTGCACGTATGGGCGATTCTTTCTGAGAGGTTCATGTTTTTCTATTTCTCAACTTTATAGTTTTCTCCTGGATTCTTTCGTGGTCGAAGCCGATCTCCAGCTGACCGCGTAGAACCACAGCGAACACGAGCAGTTGTCAACAAATTCGCACATGAGGACTGGGAGGTGCCGGCCTGTTGCTGTCACGATATTCGAAATTTTGTGTATTGTTGATTTCTTAGATCGATGAGAAACAAATCACGTTACAATGCAAGGTTGGCTCTGGCTCGTTTGGAACAGTGTATCGTGGAGAATACTTTGGTCTTGTTGCTGTGAAGAAATTGAATGTGGGGGAGCCCACTCTGCAACAACTTCAAGCTTTTAAAAATGAGGTACTTCCTACTGAGAACATTTACTTTCTTTCCCTTCATATTTTTTCATGTAGATTCTGTTTTCTTCGGAGAGAAGGTGGCATAGATAGCGCTCTGACCCTTGCTGCTGAGAATTGTTTTTTTGTTATATGGGCCAAGGTTAAGCCTAATATAGGATAAAGCTTTTGGCGTTAATCAATTTGTGGAGGATGCGCCATGCATTCGACCTTGCGAAGCATCGTTGGAGATGAGTGAATGCATAAATGCAAAATAAATGAATCACTCACGATGGCCCACCGATGTATCTAAGTCAGTGCTGCTATCCTGATAGGCGAGTCTGGTATCAATTCACTGATCTCAGGCGATGGAAAGGCCTGGTGAGCCTTTGAGAGCGGTATCGAAGCACCCACCACGTTGTGTGTCGCTGGGCCACGTCTAATCCACTACGCTACATAAGCCCAGACCAGGTTTACGCATCAAAATCTTCGGTGTACTCGTCTTATTTGGCCATGGTGGACTCCTTCCGCGTCCTCTGCGTGATCTGAGGTCTTGTTGTCAGACAGCACACCCTCACTTTGTCATGTGTTCTGAGTAGGGGCCCTCTGGTTGAAGAATGCTTGAATGACAGCTTTTATAGTAGCTGAATCGTAGGTCTTTGAAGAAGTGAACATAGGAATAGCATTGTCCGCCCTCACAGCTCACGCTACTTCAGTAATTTCTTCAATAAAGTGAAAATCATCTGATAGATGGGATCTGTTTCCAAACTTTGACTGTCATATTGTTACCGTTTCCTCATTGTATCACTGTGTCACCGAGTGCTCCGAATGTGATCAGCTGACTGATAGGAATGATCTGTGCTTCATGTGTTTACTTTCATATTTCAACATCACTACATCACAATGTGTTCATCATGTTTATTTATTAATTTGCTTATGTACGCAACCCGTCATCACAGTTTTTGTTCTACTGATCCCATTACTTCTAGAATTCGATTCGTTTGTTTCGCCTCCTTATTGAATGACGTAGAATACTGGTCGAGCATGTCTCCTTGCAATCTCGGGGATTATGTGGCTGTGGCGTTCCATAGGCGTCCATTGCTGACTGCCGTAGAGAATTGGGTATCGCAACTCACTCGGCCTGACGGCGCATCACACCCGATCGTGCTCATCGGCGCCAGAATTTCGATTGTAAATGAGTTGGTAATGAAGAAAATCGGCTCTTATAGAGAGCTCTGATCTCATGAATTCTTCGATGTTTTTTCTTAATTGTTTTTTTCAAGTGAGAATATACGCGAGCACGCTTAGTCTTAGGCTTAAAACATTGGTAGGACCAGAGCTCTCCACTAGCGTCAGGATACCCTCCAGAGAACCGTAAAGTATGAGTCACGTTTTCCAGTTACTGTGAGTCATGTACTCCAATCAGTGCAAGTCGATGCTTATGGAAGCGGTCAAGCGGACCTTGTTACTTAATCCACAACGTAATAAGAGCAATCAAATCTTGCGTAACTGACTTAATAGCAAGGTGATCGAGAAATGTCAACGGATACACGGCATGCAAGTAAGGGACTTCCTCAAACATGCGATGTTCAGTGAAAGTCAGTGGTAAACTGTCGATATCAAGAAGCATTATGCAGAGACCTAGCTACATGGAGTGGAATTTTTCTCATTCGAGCTTTTTTTACGATTCATTTCTGCAATGCATGGAAGGATTCTCTTGAAGCGACGTTATTTCTCAGTGAAAGCCGAGCTTTTGCATGATGATAGCGCTACTTACGTTATTCGTGATCGTATCAGTTCACCAGGACTCGTATTGCAACATTTCCTCGAAGTTTAATTGAAGTCGGAGGAGAATTTATCGGAACGAGAATTCATTTATGTAGCTGTCATTCTTATTGAGCTTCTGATTCCAGTAATATAGCCGTTGTGGTCTGTGTCGTTCTATCAGAAAGTCTTCTTTGTGAACGATGAATTATCGAATGTAAAGACTTGGGCAAGTGTTCATAAAGCATCTTCTAACTGGAAAGTCTTTTAGGTAGCTGTACTGAAGAAAACTCGTCATTTGAATGTACTTCTCTTTATGGGTTGGGTACGGGAGCCATCGCTTGCAATTGTAACTCAGTGGTGTGAAGGCAGTAGTTTATACAAACACATTCACGTAGTCGGTGAGTCTTCTCTCGATCTTTGTTTACTTTATAATGTTATGTATGAATTAATGACGACCAGTCCACTATGGGAGTCTAAAGTTTTGTCAAGAAGACTCACACCGCTGGTGGGGAACCTTTCGAGCCATCACACTGCACGTTCTAATAGATTTCCGATCCATGCTTTCATGGAATCGAGTTTTGTATTCGCTGCAATATACATAAGTTTAACCATTTTTCATGCATTTAAGTTCTTTCTTTACTGTCGTTCAAAGCACCTTCTTGCGGTTATTTTGATAAATAACATTCATACATTTGTATCAAGATGGATTTGTCCCAAGAGCTGTAACCATTGTTGATGCTACAGGAGTATTGTTGCGTGCCAAAACACCACTTGAACGCAGGTGATACTCGTGTAGCATCAACAGTCGTTTTTGCTTTCGGGACAATTCCATTTGTAACAAATGTGCAAGTGTTATATATCAACATAACCGCAAAAAAATTGCTCTTAACGATAGTAGAAACAAAAATTTGAATAACCAACAAAAACGAAAAAGTTCGAAAAATTCCTGCTATCCCAATAGTCGAAGGCACGCATCTCGATGATGACTGAAACACCGGCTCAACTCTCTCCCGAGGTCCAATTCTGCATATATTTCAGCATTCTGAAATCTGTAATTGTAACATCATAACATCGAATCCAGTATCCTGTTATCAAAGCGGCGAAACAAATGATTCTTGTACATTTTTTCTGTGCTCTTCAACAATAAACTGTTTACTTCCTTAGGTCAAATGTGAAAGCATTGATTTCAGAACCGCATGTGGAGTTTGAAATGAGCACCGTTCTCGATATTTTCAAGCAGATCACTTTGGGAATGAACTATCTGCACTCGAAAAGTATTATTCATAGGTAACTGCCGTTTGCCTAGAATTTAGCTGTTTAATTAGAAATTGTGAAGGAAGGGAGGAGTGGGAGGCTGTGATCAAGGCTTGTGGTCAATTGCGCAGGTTATGATCGACGCGGAGTTCTCTAACCCAATACTCTCTACCAATAAATGAGTGCCCTACGGAACGCCCCACAGCGTGGTTATCCTCGAGATTAATAGATGTGCTCAGCCAGTATCTTACGGCGTTCATGAAAAAGACAGTTCCTTAATGAGGTGGTGAACGCGAGGCGACGTATTGAATGCTAAAGTACTGGGACCCACCCGCATAGAAAAAAAAATAGTGATACGGGCAGATAAAGTGATAAAAATTATTATTAGCCGTTGGTCGTGTAACCTTTGAAAACGTGTTTGGAGTGGAGTGTATTAGTATGCTTCTATAACCATTTCGAGAACGTGGACCCACCTTTGCATCTCTAACCCCAGCGTGGGAACGCGTCGAATGTAATTATCTCAACTCACTTGTATTATTGTTGCTATCTTCCTACGTAATATTATGTGTGAATATATTATGTTGTTATAATTAGGGAAATAGCAACAATGATACAATCAAAATTTTACAATAATACATTCAATGCGTTCTCGCACTGTGGGTTAGAGATGCAGAAGAGGTGGGTCCACGGTCCCGAATGGGATGAATTTTGCTATCAATTCCTGTTCAATCCTTTCGATATGCCGGCCATATACGGCTGACTGGCTGTTCGAACGGTTACAAAGTGCGGGTGACTTATTAAAAAATACTTCTACAGACTCAGGATGAAATTCTGTCGTCTAATAACGATACAGTCTCATTACAAACATAAATTCACCAAATAAATACCAAATTTTTTGTTGGAGGTCGCGCCAATGTTCGTGCGTATTTCTGCACAGCGCGGCTTCGCGTGCATCGTTTTCGCTACATGTCGTGACGAAGGGGTTGATCTTCTGAAATTATTGACTAACCTCCCTACCATGTCATGCAGCGACGCAACTATGAATCTTACTTGTATATGAAAGGCTTGCATTACTTGGCGATGATTTTTCTTGTAAGCACTAAAAATTGGAGCTTCTTACCTTTTTTGTATATGTGCAAGGGCTCGATACTATCATTCACTTTTTTTCTCTGTAACTTGCTCTCATAATGCACTACTTATTTTATTTTGTACTGGTGGAGATTTTGGCGGCTTTCGGTGCATACTTCATTTTTTCTTTTGTAAACATATCGTGATGTTCTTGAGCATCATGCAGTTTTTATTGTTGCAGGGATTTGAAAACAACAACATTTTTCTTATGGATGACATGAGTACTGTGAAGATTGGAGATTTCGGTCTCGCAACCAGTAAAAACACGATGGAGCGGTGGTCAGCAAAGTCAGCAACCAACAGGCAGCATTCTTTGGATGGTACTGTTGCTCACCTTCTTGTTCAGCTCTCATCTACTAAGGTGCTGTTTGATTTCTCTATAAGCCAAAACTTTAGGCGCCAGAAGTGATTCGCATGCAAGACTCTAATCCCTATACGACACTCTCCGACGTCTACTCATTTGGTATTGTAATGTACGAAGTGCTTTCAAGTTCGTTACCGTATTCGAACATAAATAACAGAGATCAGATTTTGTTCATGGTGAGATTTACCTATGTTTTTATTCCCATAACAGTACTTTCAACAGGTGTTGGCTAATATAAGAACGTCAGGCGTAAACGGGTCAAAGAATAAAGAAGAAAAGTAAAGAACGTGTCACTTGCAAGGTTTAGCTCTGTGACCACTTTGTCAAACTTGTCAAGAGCACTGAATCGGCAAAGAACAAAGTTACAATATTTTGCATGTAATGACGAAACTTTGTCTATCAGCAGGAGCTGCGGGAATTCTTGTAATATGTGCACACGTCTAAATCGCATCAGTACATATATACGTGCATACGTGTATATGTGTACGTATGTGCATGTATATGCGCGAAGATGCGCATGTATACGTGTGTATGTATGTGCATGTACAAATGTATATGTGCATGTATGCGTGTGTATGTGCGTACGTATACCTATATATCCATGTACATCATGTCACCGTGTCTTTAGCAAAACATCAGCTAACTGCAAACCGTGATCTTCTTCTGACTACTACAGGACAATAAAGAGTTCTTTTCGAAAATAAAGTTACTGTGGAAATCGCCGAAATTTGAGCTATCAAAAACTTATTAAACGTCCAGCGGAAAAGCTAACTTCTAAGGGAAATGCTTGAATGTAAAAGATCTTCTGGTTTTACTGTTAAAACGCATAAACGGAGGCCATTTGGAGAATGAAGGTATATGGAAATATGAAGGAAATGTAAATAATATATCGTAGAAATGTTCGCTAAAATTTTAAATGTAGCCTTTTCATGGATACTTAATTTTTTCCTTTGAGAGTGTGGATTGTAAATGGAGCAAATCGTTATTTCTAATAAAAGTAACCTTACTGAGGTCTGTTCTATCATATTTGAACACCTTATTGACGTAAATCCCACATGTTGACCAAAAAGTATGAATTTCTTTAGAAAAACTGCCACATTGACCTTGGAGCAAGCGGGCTCTCTTCGTAGCCGTTCCGAGCCACCCGCCAGTCCAAAAATGGCGCCATCCGCAAAGCGATATACACAACAATAATATAATATATTAAGAGCGCACGTGGCGCAGTGGTTAGAGGTACCCTGCGTCGCACGCGAGGAAATATGAGAGTATAATTTACAAGGTGAACTGTCTCTGCACTCACATTTTTCCTCGTTGCATGAGATGGTCGCCTTGTTTCTGTTTTACACTTCATAGATATTTGCAAATCAATTAAGGATAAAAATGTTAATTGGGGCGAATAAGATATAGTGGCGAACCTCAGCAAATGGCATTGGCTAGTGAAGCAATTGTTCCGACATTGTTATGGTTACTGCTGATGCTTTTCTTCGAAATGACTTTTCTTCTCAATGTATTATATGGTTGAGTTATTGCTTGTTTTTTCAGGTTGGTCGTGGATATCTGAGGCCTGATGTTTCCAAGATTCGATCGGATACCCCCAAGTCGTTGTTAGCACTCTATGAACGTTGTATTAAGTTTAATCGCGACGAGAGACCAGAATTCAGTGAGGTTCGCGTTTGAATTATTCATTTTGTGTTTTTTCCCAATAAATGACCAAAATTCTGCAATTTTTTCAATGACTTATATATTTTTTTGTAGGTGCTAGACAAATTACGCGGTATTTCTCTTCCGAAACTAACTAGATCGACTTCTGCTCCGAGCTTGTGTAGCGGGATTCTCGATACTGCAGAGTCATTCGGAAACTTCAGTTCAAACACACCACGCACTACACACCATCTCTGGGGATATCTTTAAGTGTCCAAGGTCTGCTAGACCACTAATTTTCTTGAAAATATCTGGTAATACGTGAAATATTTGATATCAAGCGAGAGTTGAACCTGTGATTCACCCATACGGAAAACGCTTGCTAGCACTCAATCATCAATGCAACCGCTCTTTCTTCGATTTTGGTTTTATCAAACTTTTATCTGACTTATCAGCCACGTGCTGGGATCTTTCGGCTCTCCGACTCTTTTCGATCAAGCACGAGATGAGGTGGAATTTCCTTGTTTCAAATCTCGATTAAACAGTTTCTATTAGTACCTATTGGCATTTGACCACTATAACTTAGTTCTCAGTTTTTTCAGTTTCAAAAATGTACACATCCAAAAAAAGCTGACTAATCTAGACCAATTGTAAATGTCATGCAAAACATATCGCGAGCTGTTTAGTAAGGACACATCTGCTGAACTAGCAAATATCGAATAAATTTCAGCAAATTTTATCGGTTCCTCAACATTTATACGTTGTAATTTTAGCGAAAACAAAAAATCTCCCCTTGTTCTGTTTCTTGTGGAAAATTCTTGTTCTAGTTCTCTAGTTTAATGTGGCTAGCTCGGAACAGTCACAGCACTTTAGAACGAGCACCGCAATTTATTGAGGAACGAAGCTCTCTAGGACAGATTCAGTTTGAAAGTGACTTTCATGGCGTTTTGTATTCGGTTTTACAGTTAATTTTTTTTGTAAGCCAAAGTACGAGGTTGCTATTGTACAGTTTTCTCGATCAGTTGACGTTTCGGCAGGGTCGCCTTCTTCAGAGCCTGGAAAGATCGGGTTGCCCACGGTCGCAATCTCGTCCTAGACTTGCAAACAAAAAGTAGTGACTTAAACGTCAGACAGCGACAAATCAATCCAGCCCTCCGTTGACAAGAATTTTTCATCAATTAGTATTAGTAAGCCACTCGAAGGCTTAAATCTCTGGCTAGCGCGGTACGTGAATAGTTTTGGAAAGGACCCTTTTTCAACGCTTTCGGCGTAAGGAAAACGTTTGTGTTTCTCTTATGCGTTTTTTTTCTCGTAAGACAGAGCTCTTTCTCTCAGACTATTGAGGATCATTCGATAGAGTAGGATCAATATTCCAACGCTGTGCTTATTTTCTGGAAAGACCAATGCATCAGGGAAAATAAATTAACTCACGCGAGCATGTGCTTTTTGGCCAACTCATGGGCTAGTGGGGTGGAGTAGATGGGGTTTTCTCGGTTATCGATCGACGGCGCTCAGACGGATTACATGTACAGTGCGATCTTGGTTATTTGATCAACAAATTATTCCTCTGGTTTGAAAGGAACTCCGGATTAAACGAATGACTCTGATGGTAAGAAATTTCGTATACACGTGATTTTACATGTGCTTTTGGTGCTTTCAGCAAAGTAATAGCAGAATTGCGCTACCGATGTAAAACATACTTTTATCTTGGATTTTACAGCTTTATAAAAGAGTGTTTCGAGAAAGCGGCCACGTAGCGCTTTAGCCAGAGATTTAAGCTTTCGAACGATTACTAACACTCCTGTGAAAAGTTCTTGTTCATCGAATGGGATTGCATATTCATTAGTCGCCTTCTAACATATAAGAATCTTAAAAAAACTGTAGCTTTTTCAACGAATGCCGAGGTCAGTGGAGAGTCGGTCTTGTTAAATTCAAGGGTGATTTGAACGAGGGCCATGTTAAAGATTGAAAAAAAACTTTCAATTTTGTTATGATGTTTAAGGCAAAATCTAATGACTGCCACAAAGATTATATTTTGTGGGATTCATTTTAGTTCACGGGTTGTCACGGTTCCTTGCAAATCTGACACATTGATTATTCTTCTGATGAACTATAAGCAAAGTAGTAACCTGAAACTGCCTATTCTCGTCACTTTTTACATGGTACTCGGTAAACTGCTTCATACCCTTTTCAATACATTATAGGATTTGTTATCTCGTTATTGTCATAGTTTCACTAACTCGGAAATGTTGGTAGTACTTTTTGGCGTGAACTTTACCCTCAAGAGCATTTCCAATTTGATATATCAAGTTTTTACTTAGGAGTTAGAATACTGTTAGAGCCGCTTGTCTTCGCCAGTTCATACGAGATCTTTCTTAAACATCGTCAGAAAGCGCGAAATCATTGTGACTTGCTTTCTCGAACTGTCGTTTCTGCGTATTCCGCAGAATACCACTACTTATCCGGTCTGTTCTTTTTCCACAGATTTATGTTTGGGTTTATCCTCCACTAGGGCTGATATCTTTGTTTAGATTCTTTTTTAGCGAAAGAGGAGTCGCAGATTTGCTCTGCCTGCAGAGCAGTGCCATATTTTAATGAAAGCGCAATAATATCGATTCAAGGTCGTTGCCAAATTATCTTATGTGGTGTAGTGACGCGAGCTTTTATTTCTGAGGAAATTTAATGTTCTGTGCCGACATGTGCTCACCAGACCAAACCGGTTTAACGTTACCTGCTGACAGCTTCAATAATTATGTCGAAGAAAGAGTGATAGCAATGCGGTGGCACTGGTGGAGTATTGGCAACACGCGCCCCCCGGTATGGGTGAAACTGAGGTTCAACTTCGCAGTGTCAAATATTTCGTGTATCATTCAACATGTTTAGACGTGAATTCTTGTATAGTCGTGTTGAAGACATTTAGCCTTTTTTCAGGTTGTGTGATGTTCACCGTTGCTGAATGCAATGTGTTGTTGGGTCTATCCAGTGTCTTTGATCCGTTTGTGTAGTGATTCTGTGATACTCTTTTTATAAATGGGTACATAATTGTTATTTCTCTCCATCTGAAACCTTGTAAAAATCTTCTTCCACTATTGTACCGGTACAATCAGATGGACTGTAATCCTTCGTGTGAATGCATAATTAGAAAAACTTGTCATTCACGCACTAAGCGATTATCTGAGATCTATTCACCACCATTATCAGAGTATTTGACGAGGTCTAATTCGAGTTTTTCCAGTACCTTTCCAGAGACGTTGACCACTTTCCATATTGCCAAGTTGTTACTGAAAGTCTGTATTTCTCCAGTTTATGCAAAAAGCCTTGTTCTATAGGATCTTCATTGGTGTAGTACGTGATGATTACAGTGCTATATTCTTTGCAATTGTGATTGATGTGAACCCATTGGAAGTATCTGTACTATCTAATCTTCAGCATTCCTCTTATCGGGTAAAAGTAAATTGCTTATCTAATTCTTTTTCTTTTCGCTCGAAACTATAGTGGATGGTGCAACAATACCTTTCAATCGATTTATCTTTTGAGCCTTAAAAACTCCATTTACTCTGATCGAATGTTTTAAGGTTTTTAGAAGTTTGGTATGACATCTCTAGTGGTATACGTACGTTTCGGCGTTCTCGCCCGCTTCATCAGTATCACATGCCATTTGGCTCACCAATATTATTAGGAATCGTGGCCGAAGAAGTGTCAATCCATGTCAGTTGAGATGGTCACTTGATGTTGCGTTCTTTCGGAGTGATTGAGGGTCGTCTAGAATGGCTTACGACTGTTATGGAGCATATGCAACGATACCTTTCAATCGACTTTTGAGGGGCTTGGTTTAGAAATTGAACATAGTGTGATAGAATGTTCCAACATCCGTAAGCTATGCAATCAACAATCAATCACTCTGGAAAAATACAACATTTAGGAATTATTTCACTCTTGTAGTGATAATTCTTCGGCAACGATTCTTAGCAATAGTAGTGGCAAGCCGAAGGCACTGATGAGGCGTGGGCGAACGCCGAAGCGTACGTATAGCACTGGAGATGCCATACCAGACCTCTGAAAGGCTTGAATCATTCTATCAGACTATATAGTGGATGATCTCTGCTGACATCTATCAGTTCAAGTTTCTCTGTTTTCTGAGTGATCTAAAATAGCTGCAGTACTGCGCACAAGACCAGCGATAATTCTTAGATTTTTTGATTTTTGATAGTCATTCGATAGTTTTGAGAACAGCGAGCGATTTCAACAATATACTTTGTTTTTGAGAGGACGTTTTAGAGGCGTCCGTAGCAGCGAATATAATATTTTAATCTCACTTGATTTTTTGTTTGCTTGGCTGGGTCCTTTAGATAGATTTTCTTCAGACTTTTCATTAATCGTTTGACAGCGTTAATCTCGTTGATTCTGAAACAATGTTCAGCTTTCAAAAAGGTTTTATATAGCGTTTCAAAAGCAGGGACAAGATTACGTTCCACTTTCCAAGTTTTCTCTCGCTAGCATGAGATTAACTTTAGCCCTCTGGGGACCGCAGTTGGTCGCTGTGCGCGCGCGCGAATTTCGTTAATTAAATAGGGGCATTATTTTTTCTTGTATGAAGTGAATCCAGTCTTACATTTACCGCGATTCAACCCTTTTGGGACCGTGGACTTATCTCTTCCGCATCTCTAACTCCCTGTTTGGCAACGCTGGCCGGTCCGCCCCACCTCCCCTTCATCTCTAACTCCCGATGTGGGAGCGCGTTTGATGTATTACTGTAACATTCCAGTTGTGTTATTGTCGTTATTTTCCTATTTATAACAAGATAATATAATTATATATAACATGGGGAAATAATAATAGTACAATTGAAGTAATACAATAACACTTTCAATGCGTTCCCACACTGGGAGTTAGAGATGCAGAGAAAGTTGAGCAGAAATCCCACCGTTACCACGCTGGGATTAGGCGACGCAGAGGAGGTGAGTCCACGGTCCCGAAAGGGTTAAGCTATCTGTGCTGCTCCCTCAATATTCTTTGAACTCTACTGAAATGAAGGCAGTGGGGACATGAATTGTCCACTTTTTTACCTTCTGTTATCTTCAAAGATGAAATAATTCATAGGTCACGTTACCTCTGGCTAAACATGTTGCTTTTCCGGAGTACATCATCGATGTTTCGAGTGGCGAGATCACCTTTAACTTTTTGCGAACGGCAGCACAATAGGTATCTCAAGCGACGCGCGCGCGATTTTCGATATTTGAAAAGGATTTTAATCTTTGTTTCGGGAAAAAGTTTAGGTTTTTCGTATAACTCTGATGAAACGTGATTTTCTCTACACGCTCATGAACTTTTTGAGCATATATAACTCTTATATGCGAAGAAAACTCTAAATGATAAGTGCATTTTTATTTTCGCTTTTACAGCTGTCTTTTCATGAAGACCTTATCAAAATGCAAATTTAGTTCCAGAATCGTTAAGGTTTGTGCTATCGAATGGGTATAGTATAGTTTGATGGACAGGGATCTATAGGCTTTAGCCGACCAAACTAAGTAAAGAGAGAAGGAAATATAATTGTTATTTCGCTGTTACGGTGTAGTAAGAGGAGCTTTTCAGACAACAATCAAAATGTTGAAATTTCCGATATTCAAGCTTTCTAATGACTGCTGAAATTCCAGTCAAAAAGGTTTGTAAAGTGGAATAAGACCTTTGGAAAGTTAAGGGTTCGAAAGAACTCCTTCACTGTCCGCGAAGGGTTGAGGTTCTGAAACGCGTTTGACTTGCTCGATCCACTGAAAGTCTGAACTCTGGACAGTTTAGTTGAACTAATGTTTAGAAGATTGTAAATCTTTATAACCCACTAATATTGTGTATTTTCTCACACTGACTGGATAAGTTTTGTTCTGTAAATTTGTCAAGCTGTTGACTTCACATGCACCTTCGTCATCGAAGATTTATCGGCATTTTTTAAAAATTAGTAGTATTACAAATGTGCCAAGAATTCCAGACATTCCATGCATTTTCCATAGACGACGGTAATGGAAAAAGAAGAAGTGGATGAGGCGTCGAGTTTGTGTTCAGCCATTCAACAGATGGCACAGTCTTCTAGTCAAATCACGCTCGACGATATGGGTCACGTGCTGCGCTTGGTGAAGGTTTGTTTGTAACGATCTAAACCATAAGCAGTTATCCGTACATTGTAATGATTTGGTTATTATGCCGTGAGCTGTGGTCAGAATTGCCTTACGACACACACACATACGTGGATCATAGCTCGACCTGCGCTCAAGGCTTAACAGGCCATCCATATCTCTGGACTGGCGAATGGGTACCGGACCTGTGTGGAAGTTTAGCAGCACTGACGCGATACATCGGCAGGCCGCCACGAGTTTTTGTCAAGGCCAGATATGCATACAGTCACATCTAACTGTGCTTGACGAAGTCGAATGGATCACGTAACCTTTAGGGTTAAGTCGACGTCGGGGGCTTCATCCCTCATCCTTCTTATGTAATCATATTCATGTATCGGGTGCATCGTAGCCGAGTGGTTGTGATGCTGGTCACGCCGCTCGTGTGGCGGGACCCCATTTTCTAACACCGTCCGGCACGCCATAACAGACGTTCTAAGAACGGCACACTAGGCTATTCTTGAGATTGCAAGGAGCGCACTCACCCCGTATTCATAACGCTCAAGAAGAAGACGAAAAAAAACGATTTGAATGCTGGAAGTACTTGAATTCAAACAGTGAAGAAAAACGCCTATGAAGACGGATCAAAAAGTACTAAAGGATTGATGTATACAGTGCGTATGTATGCTTATATGCACTTGGTAAATGATCGTTGATGAATTCTACAGTCGGAAATCGATAGGGAAGCGTGTGGAAGTCCAGGTCTCCTGGATTTAGTAACTATTTGTCTTTTTTTTTATTTTAGCACTTTATTTGATCCGTCATCACAGTGTTTTTTCTTTCACTATGCAAATTCTAGTACTTCTAGCATTCTCACTCGTACTTCTAGCGAATTCCAGTACTTCTTCAGTTCTTATTTATCTTCTTGTTGAACGACGTAGAATATTGATTGAGCGAGTCTCTGTGTAATCTCGAGGATAGCCTGACTGTGGCGTTCCATAGAGCGCTTTGTTTCATACCTGAGAAGGTTGGGGAATGGAGCTCGGCTCCAGTCGCGACGAGCTAACACCACTAGACCACGGCGCCCCACAACTAGTAACTATTTGTGTACATAAAGAAATTGTGATAAGTGGTGAGACAGTATGCTTGACTTCCGTAGATAGCTGACAGGCTATCTGGGTACTCCATGTCTTCAAAAATGAAACGAAATCTTATGATCCTTATTGTTCCTTGCTGAGCGGATACGAGGTCTAACATCGTGATTTATTCAGTATTATACAAGCAACAGTCATGACTTTACATTTCATGGAAGCATAATCTAAGTGTGTGAGCAAACGCATGTGATGTAGTAGTTGGAGGTGCTCTGCGACAGGCACACGTGATCAGTGGTTCCATTCCGGATTAAAACTCAACACGCTTTCCATCACTGCGGGGTCATCGTTAGTAGCAGACTTGTGTGGAAGGATAAGCACCACTGACTCGATACATCGGTGAGCCACTATGATCTTTGGAAAGCCTGATATGCAGTCAGTAAACTCCAGCGGTTCTCGGTGAAGTCGAATGTATGACGTATCCCTCATGATCAACGCCAAGAGCTTCACCCTTTTATCCTTCAAGTACGTCAACTTTTTCTTCTGTTGATTAATACCTTCATTTAGCTCATTCATCGCTTGTTTATCGTCGACCTCGAGCGTGCCATGGAACAGGGAATGGATGCTTTGCTTTGGACAACGATAAAGCAGCTGATAGATCGTATACGAGAGGAACACGGTGATGGTCCAAATGCTGTGAGTTATAGAATATTTAGCATTCAAATTATTAAAAATTCTATGGGAAATCTATAGGAGTAGATTCAATAGAGATCCTAACAAGACGTTTTCACGTAGTATGTGAAGCTATTGTCAGCTTATATGCTTCTACATTCACTATCGAACAAATAGTGATAGTAGAGCGACCATCCCGGTAGTGTAGTGGTAGCACGCGCCTTCCGTAGAGGTGAAACCCGGGTTCGATTACTGCCGGCGGTCGAGAGTTCTTTAGACCACTCGGCACCATTAAGTTATTCATTGCAACAAGAATCACTTTTTATTTAACCGCTCTTTGCCGTGGTATAATATTACATATATACCCAATGATGTTGTATGATGTGCAAAACTTTGACGTCAGACAGGAATTGAACCCGCATTTCACCCTTCCCGAAGGCACGTGCTAATCAATTGCACTATCGACGCGTTTTGCAGATTAACTAAAAGAGCAATTCTTGTCGATTACATATGTCCGATATCTGTTAGCGTAACTGGGATTACTGCTGTCATCGGTTTACTAGGCTTAACATTTGATTGTTGGTTGCTGACAGGTCGATATGTTGTGGCGTAGTAAGAGTGGTGGTTAAGCAGGAGTGAATAGTGTAATTGGTTAACAGGCGCCCCGAAAAGGGTGAAATGTGGGTTCGATTCCCGTCTGACGTCAACGTTTTGCACACTGCTCAACATCATTGGGACTATCTCATCACAACATCATCATTAATGTTTTTGTGCATCTCCATTTTTCCGAATCAAGCAGACCCAAATCAATGTGTAATGAAAAGTTGTAGCAGATGAGAAGAATACTGAAGTGTATTTTTTTTTTCAGAATTTCGAAAACGCGATTAGTCTATGTATTTCGTGGCTGTGCGATCTGTCACTGAGTGTCTATTCGAAGTATCAACTACCTCCCATTGATATTCCTTCGTTTGTCTCTCTGTCAACGGCTCTTCGTGTTGAGCAGACGACTTGCGTACCTCCAGCCATCGGGAACTCTTTTCTAGCGTTTCTCTGTCTTCGCTTAGGAGATTTGTTCCGATATAAGGCTCGTTAATGAGTTTTCTTCAAGATTTACTGTCTTGAGAAGGTATATAAAGCAAGTTCTGTCAATCTCAGAGTTTTTCAGGGAGATTATGATCTTTGCTCGCATCTATACCATTGCAGCCTGCGAGCAAAACCGGCTCTTGGTGATGCGTGGAATCAGCTTGGTGTACTGGCCACTCTTAAGTAAGTCTCGTCATTCTGTTTACTCATTCTCTCTAGAAGTGTTTTAGTAGAGTCTTTCTCTAGAGTTAAGCCACTTGATTCACTTTATCTTAACACACGTGCTCTTCACTGCCCAGTTCCATTCACCCCAGCTGCCACTAATATCTCCAATATTTTTCGAAATTATGCTGGTAAAGGTATGTAACTTCGGCTATTTTGATCTATTTTTAGCTTTACAATTAGTTCTCAATAGCTTAATTGCAGAAGTGAGGGAAGACGATTCTTTTTCTGAACAGTATCTTGCAGTCTTGGCTAAATGCCACTTTGTTAGTTCTTTTGTTTGTATTTGCGGTGTTTAAATTATGTTAAAACGTCAGGTTTTACTTATTAAATTCTAAAATTTTTCGGAAAATCTCAAACCTGAGATTCGAATTTACTTCATTCAGCTAATGCCTGTTTCTGACGACGCAATCGCTAGAATCGGTCCACAAATAACAAATCGTAAATTGCTTGCGGCACCACTTGCACTGCTGCAACCGCTTGGTGAGTGTTCTTCTGTAGTTTTATTAGTTTATACTACTTTTTTTGCCCTCTAGCAGAGTACTACATCTTATTCACGTTTTCAACAACATTAGACGGATCAATTTCTACGTGAATTGAATTTTTACGTGAAAAAATCGTGAGAGTTATACAAAACAATAAACTTTGGCTGGGAGATAAAGCCGCCTTAGGCGCTCCAGGAAGGGAGAGGCGAGATCATTCTGGCCTGAGGTTCAAAGTTTTGTAAATCACTTATCGTTGGATTCATAGTCATAACATCGTAACACTATCATAAAGAGCGGTAAAATCTGAGGAATTTCGGAGAATTTATGTATCGTGAGAGTTTATTATAACCAAAGTCTCATCATTATTAATAATTATTTAGTTGATTGGTTATCACTGATCATTACTAATATTACCAATGCCTATGGTTTCTCGACTTTCATCATTTGACATTCTGATCTCTGAAATGTATGAAAAGTAGGAGCTATCGTGAGAGTTGATTAATCTGCGAAATCTCATCATTAGTACTAACTAAATAATAAATAAGATTTAACTGGTTGATTGTCACTATTCATTATTAATTATATGGTTTCTCAATCTTTCTTATTTGACATTTTGTTCTCCGAAATGTATATAACGTAAGAACTGGATGAAAAACTTTGTAAGACAACGATGGTGAATCGCTCTGTGGAGCTAAATGAAGGAGTATGTTTTAGGCGAGACACCTGATGAAATCCGCACACGTCATAATCTGATTCAGCTTCTGTCTCTGGCTTTCAATAAAATCACCAGCCTACTTCTCACCAATGTAAGACATTATGCATTCGGTAAAATGTTCGGTAATATCAGAGCATTTAGACGCATCTTCGACCTGACTTGCTTCTCTGTATAGTTCTTCTTCTAAGAGTTCCTTCTGTTTGTCGGAATGAACCTGCTTTGATAGCTGCATTGTCACGGTCACCACAGGATGTTATTTTTGATAGTGAAAAGTTGGAAACGTTCAGGTATGGCTTTTCTCAACAGCTCAGCTGTGATTGCGTAGCCATTAGAGTCTTAAATGTTTCCTTATCATCCTTCCTATACTCTTCGATGCAGATGCTTCTCGGAGTCTGATCCGTTCGAGTATCCCGTTAACCATGGCCAGATTGCTGATCATCTTGCTGAACTGCTCGAACAACAAGAACAAGACGTCAACAATTTACAGCCACACGGTACATCTCAGGAATTTGAAGCGGTTCAATATCAATGTAATCTTAACATTATGTGAAGTAGTCAAAATTTTCAATATTCATCTTAGGTTCGTGACGTCTGCAGTTTGTATATGCTACAAAAATACTATATATTCAGCTTAAATCTTAGGAAATCTTGCTTTCTGTTTTTAGACGAATCAAAACTAATCTGCTACTTACAGCACTCGGACATAGAATGCTACTGTACACAATACCCATAGGTTAGATAGTGAAGAGCCTAACTAATCGCGTGGCGGTCAAGTTTTACTTGTAAAAAAATAATATCACTTTTTTGGCGCAAACTGAGCATAGCTTTGGAGTCGGCGAACCAATGGCAGACTTGTTTCAGAGGAGAGCAGCACTAGTTAGATACATATGTAGGCCAATGGGAGTCATTGTAAAGGCCAGATATGTGTTCGATCACTTGTACAATGCTTGATGAAGTCAAACGCAGGGTGTATCCTACAGGGACTGATCAACGCCGGAAAATTTTGTCCTTTTGTGTGGCAATGAGCACGTTTTTCAAATATATGTTTTGTTTTGGTTGGTTCAATACGAAGTGCAACTCATATTTCGAGAGAGTATATTCATAATCAGTAAGAATTGTTTGATTTGACTGCCACTTGCGGTGTTATGAAGTTACAGTGTACCCAATAGTGTGGAGTGCTGTGAAACATTCGCGTCTGCCGGGATTCGAACCCAGATCTCACTCTTTCCGGAAGCGTATGCTAACCGTTGCACCACCGACGCTGGTGCGTCAGGCCAGATGTCGGTGGTGCAACGATTAGCATACGCTCCTGGAAAGAGTGAAATCTGGGTTCGAATTGCGGCTGACGCAAGTGTTTTTGCACAGCACTCCACATTATAGAGTATATTATTTTGTTCTACTCGGTGAATTAAAAAGCGAACTGTTATGCACACTTCTGATAGAGGATTCGGAGAATCTTGTTGGTCTGGGCGGAGTTCGAATCGGATTTTTCATTACAACTCTTTTTCATTAGAACTCGGTCCTCTCTCACTTCTTCCGTCATTGTTTTAAATAGAATATTAATGTATTTTTAATCCATAAAACTTCATGCAGTGTTCACTGACACTTGTTTGTAGCCTGTAATCCTGCAATTATATCATCATATCTTCTTCATCCATCATTGTGCCTGCTACTCTTATCACCACGCAGAATTCAAGTAAATTAGTGGGCTGGAAAGAAACTTAGTCAGCCAACAGATTTTCACTTTTATTTCTTTCTTTCAGGTACTTAAAATATCAAATGCATGCAAAGTCTTCTCCTTGAGTAATTCTTAATGACACCGTTATTTTGATGTTTAGACAATAATACGACATAGCAATCCTTGAAGTTAATTGAGGTGTTTACAATCTTTTTTCGATAGCCTTGCTGACATTTTGAAGAAGAAGAAATGGTTTGTTTTCGTCGGATTTATAATGGACGTGCTTAAGTGTTGCGCGTCCAATCCTGTCTAGTCCTCTTTCTATGGCCAGCATTTTGAAGAAGAAGATAGATTTGAGCTTTTGGAGGCGAACGTTTTGTCGTGCTAGTAATAGTGCAACTTTGCTTTTTCTTTTCCTCTACTTTGATTGCTTCCGTACCCGTCTGTTCCACTCTTACTCTCTGCTGGTTGCGACAATTGCCTGGTGGCGTAGCTTCGAATCGATCGCCTCATATTCCGTGAATGGAAGGAACGAGGAACCAGAGAAGCTGACAGCTTCTACCAGTACCATATTCGATGTTTCTTTTGTTCTTCACCGAACGCTGTTATTTTTGGTGATCAGCACGATGACCACAAATCGCACCATAGTGGTGGGATGTCGCTGAAGGCCAAAAAATTAATAGGAGTTACATCTACGAGATGTGATTAGGTCCAAATTAGATGTACAAAAAATTCCCAGTGGAATCCCGGACCTAGATTTCTTTTGTTTCTGCAGGACTTCGAAACTAGATCAATCATTTCTATATCATCAAGACTAGTTACTTTTTTAGGAGGACTCTCTTAGTTGAACCATTCTTTCACAATCTACTTGCAAATCTTTTTTTTTTTTTTGATATGCTGTAGTGAATCCTTGCATATAAAGCTCTTTAACATATACTTCGGAGCTCAAATTTCGTCGCTTGCTATAATCTTCATGTACCTGAAAGAAAAACTCGTTAGTTGCAGTTGGTTTTTTTCTGTTAAACGCAGCAATTTGTCACGAATGATGAAAGTGCATGGCTGCTTTGGCTTGCTCAATGTTAGAGGATTTTCAGTACCATTGGGAAAGACATTTCTACCGTTATGTGGTGAAGTTCATCTCTTACTGGCAATTGAATAGGTTTTTTTTTTAACTTTCTTAGTTTCATCTTCGTATATCTGAATGTGTTTTTGGGCGATTTATAATTCCACTTATTTTTGCAAAATATTGAAAGGTTGTTAGTTTGGTATGGTGACGCCATGAAATGGAGTCGTCTCAAAAAAGTAGTTTATGAAATTTCGCGGACTAAAATTATTCACATTTGCAGATCATCGAAAGATTTAGGACTTCATCAGAAATAGTTCTAAACCTTTTTTTTTATTCGATATGTTGGCTTTGCAGTTCGCCTGTATTGTATGCTGTTCCGTTGATTATCGAGCAACTCAAACATATGCCAGTAACCCTTCCATTTTTTTCTGTCATGTGCAAGCCTAGTGGGTTCTTCTTGCTTTAAGAATTCGTTGAGCGTCACATTTATCTCTTAATGTTCCCGTGAGGAATTCTGGCCATCGAATCGGCGGTTTATTGCAGTGTTTGGCATCCCGAAGAATCGTGTTGTCTGCGGCTTCTGCTCAGCGATTGTGGTCAAAACGCATTATGTGTGCGGCTCACCTGATCTTTGATAGTTTGACATATTAAGCAACGTCTCTGATTCTCGATCACTGACGTAATTGGATTTCGAACTCCTCTGTGGTTGCGTTATGCGGAATATTCCTGGCATTGGCTTTTCGTCTACGCGTTAGATAACACTCAGTGATCTTCCATCGTGCCTATCTAGCAACAGATTTCTGATGCATATGTTTGGACAGGGACAATCGTTGAGTCGCTTAAGTGTTCTTTGTTCTTTTCGCTGCAATCTCGTAAGCTCTCCTAGCCGATCGCTACCTCCTGCTGGTGCTAAGTCGTTCATCATATTGACTTTCCGAGGACATAACTAGAGCATTCGTAGGTATTCATTCCGTCGCGCTTGAATGAGGCATACGAGTAATTAGTTTCTCATGAGCATCGCATTTGTGAAATTAGGCGCGACTAAGAATTTGCAATTACGCCTGTTTTTTTTCCTGTAACTTTTTCATTAATGACGCGTTCGCGACCGTTCTAGGGTATCACCAAAGGTAAAAGTAGTGGACCACAATTACAACACATTAAGGGAGATCACCTCATCCTCTTGCTAAACCCAAGCTTGTTTCTTATAAGAAAAATTAGTGTTTCATTGGTGAAGATCTTACATTATGATAGTTTATACTTCAATTTTCAAAACCTATCATCAACTAAGATATGTCTTCTTGTAGATTTGAAGTAGAATTGTTGTTGATTCGCTTACGCAGAGTTCTTCAAGTCCTCGAACAGGTCCTTTTATATCTGGATTATCGAATATCTCTGAAGTATGCGTGACGAAATTCTTCAATTCATCGTCATCCATAATATATGTAAATCAACAACTACCTTTACTTCAAGATTGAAGTCAACATCACGAAATTTTTGAGACCGATGTTACATTCGTAAGCTCTTCCTTGGCTCCACATCTCATTAAAGTTTTTAATTGTTTACGCTGTATATGTCAGAGTGTGGAATCTTAGATGTGAATTTTTCGAAACTACTTTTCTGACGCCTCAAACTCTTACCTTCAAATTCATCATATGTACATTTTATATTATAATTCAACTGAGATCGAAAATGCATAAGATGATTTTTTCGCCGATAGCATAACATTTAGAAAAAGCTTTTGCGAAAACGTATATTTGAAAAATGAGATAATAAATTGAAAATCAATTTTCGAGCGACTTAAAAAGAGGTTTTGTCATTCTTGAAATCTTTACTTCAGCTTTATGTTACTTCAATGATAATTTCAACAAAAACTTTCATCTACTGAAGGCGTGACTTTTTCAGTAGCAGTGTTAATTAAAGACGTTAGTCATTATCTATTCTAACCTTTACATCAAAAAATCCGAGGCAAATTTTACTGTTCCCAAAAGCTTCAGTTAATGTTCAGGGAGGTCTGTTATGTCATTTCTAGTGCTAGACGTACGTTTCGGCTTTTTCGCAATCTCACCAGTATTTTTCGCAAGTAGTAGCACATGCCCATTCGGCTACTCGTCCCCTATAATGACAGTGAATCGACGCCGTATAAGGTGGTTACACTCTGCTTCAAGTGAAAAGATGTTGATTGCTTCGTCAAATAAATGTTGCCGTCGTTATCGCATTGCACGACCATATTCAATGCATAAATTTCCACATATAAATGTCAGTATACAATGGGTTTGGCGAGCGGTTTGCGCTATGATTTGCAAGCAATATTGGAAGCTTAAAAGCCATCACTCTTGACAACACAACACGTGCTCTCGTCTCCTCTTTCCGTCTCGTTCTCCTCTCCGTGCCTCTTTTAATGCTCCGAGCATGGCTTAATTAGTATCTCAGACGTATTGAACTGATTCCCTTCATATTGTCGCTTTTCAATTCACGTTCCATAACACGAATCTTTTTTACATGAAAAACATGCATTTACTTTATCTGGACTGTAAGCCCTTCGAGATTTACGATTTGTTGGCTGGCTAATCCACTTTTATCATCCTAACAAAGATAGTTATTTGAGAAAAAAAAATCAAAATCTGGATTATGCTTCATTCGGTTCATGGCATGAAAGCTAGCTTCGTTTTCCTTTTGAAAATAGATCGAATTTCTGTTACTTCTATTATGACTATTGTTTCATTTCCCATGGGGAAAATTGTTCGCTCTCATAACATCATGAAACTCATATTTCTGAGTTAATTGCATTAATTTTTCAGTGTAACTGGTTATGTGAATTCAAATTACATTTTTTTTTCTGCTGGTCCACAAAGGTTGTTGACAATATTGTCCATTCTATCTCTATTCCACCCCGGATAGACTTTTCGAGAACTTTGCTTTCTCTGGATGGCGATAAAGTGATATCACCTACGCCATATTGTTCCAAACATATCTGTATGTCATAGCAGTTTTAGTCTTAGGTACTGTCTATGGAAACCTTCACGAATCAGCCATCGTACTACTCATTCGGAGATGAGTTTCAATCATTACAAATTTTCAGTTAGAAATGTATAACATTCGTTATCACTTGGGTAAAAATAATGTAGATCTAACTATGGTACGATTTTCAGCTTCTCCTAGCGACGCATGAAATCATATTACCATGTGTTTTTGAGTTCCATATCAAAATGCGAGCCTGAAAATCTCATCCATAGCGTTCTTTATTCGATGAGCGAATGCGTTTCTCAACTTGGCTTTTTTTTTCTGAGTTCTGCTCGGAAAAGTTGCCATTAGCCGTTATATTTGTCACCATGCGTGGGACATAGTGAAGAACACCAGTCGAGCTCTTCTGGTCTTAACATCTGTCATTAATAGAATTCGAAGGAAGTTATGTTTTCTTAAATTAAACTCAGTACAAATATCCTTTTTAGGCGTTTTTTTATGGTGGCATTTTTTAGAACTCTTTTTCACTGACATTGTATTATGTAGACAAAGTCTTTAAATTTTTGTGCCACACAGTGAAGCGTTTTTTTGAGTGTACTTTTGCTTCGCTTCCACTTAAATTTCGTATTTTTCACCATAGTTCGTTCTTTTATGAATTTGACGCACGTCTAAGTTTATTTGAAAGCTGTGTATTGCTTCATCGGCAGAAATCCTAGTTCAGCTTCAAGAAGCATGGTTCAGCTTGTAATGAACACTCTTTACCCGTATCACCATCAGAATCCACTTAAGCTCTGCAAGCAACAATAAGTTTATTAGTTTTGCTTTTTAGAAACTTAGTCTTTCCTGTGAACTACCGGTTTCTTTCATCTGTTTTTCGTTTTTTCTTGCTATTGTTAACAACTTTTGGTCGTCATCATCACCTTGCTTAATCATTGACAACTAAGCATTATCACTTTACGTTTTAGCTTCTATTAGCTGCCTAATTTTTGTTTAATTGCAAGGATGATGTCAAATACATTTGCTTCTTTTGCCTTTCTTGAAGACCATGGTCAATCATGGTCATGAACCTCGGAAGAGGTAGTCGCGGTTTCGAAATACTGCTGAAGTTCCGAGTTATCCTCTTATCTCAACATCCTCAAAGTTATGTTATTAATTCATGATGCGCCGTACGGGCATTCTGGTTTTGGTAGCGCCTTGGATCTTCCATAGCCATTTCATGCATATTGGTTTTCGGCACATGCACCTATCTTTTTTAAGTTGAAATTTTTCTAGGAAAAAACAAAATGGAAGGCCGAACACTAAAAGGATGATCTTAAGAAACCGATTCCCATCCTTTTACGGGTAACTAATTACCAAATTAATGTTGATTTTGGTGCACATAAAAATTGTACTTCAATGAACAGGTATTTACACTGCGATTGGATAGCTTGAAATGCTTCGTCCCTTTAGGGACTGTATATGTTTTTTTAAACACACGAATTGGCATTTCTCAGTGTACAGTGGTTCTCTCAATAGATTTCAGTAATTATCCGATAACTCAAATCTCGGCGGTTTTTTTTTCCAATAGACCTTGTTAGTACGATGCAGCAGCTAAAAGAAAATTACGTTTCACTTTTGGCGCACATAATTCTCATGGCTGACATCTGTGCTTAGCTTTTTATCAGAATTTCGGTGGTTATTTGATAGCCTAAATCTCGGAATTCTAGAATCGTGTCTGGTTTTTGAACACGTCTTCATAGAGCGGTGTAAGAGCGAGAAGATTACGTTTCACTCATGAAGTAGTTAGCTGTTGCTTGAACTTCATAGCGGACTTATTTGACTATATAGAATGAAAGTGAATAGTTAATACCTGTAGATCGATAGAACTAAGTCTCCTCTACAAGTCTTATACGTAGGAAAAGAGATTGGTCGGAAAGGAAGAAAACTTTCCAAATAAATGGCGAAGTAAAAGCTAACAGTTGAAGTCACTGCGCGCAGCGCGATTCGAAAGCCGCGCTATTTTTTTTCTTTGAAAAATTTTCACCGTTGCGAAAAATTCGTCATGTCTTTATACTTTGATACTTCATGATTTCCTCTACACGTTCATATGCTTTTTCTTGCGTATATCTACGACGTGAAACTAAATATTCTTCTCGACATTACAGCTACTATGAAGAGTTTTCTAAAAAACAGCCTCAGCTCCACAATAAACGTTTTTCAAACAATTGGATAAGCGCTGAAAATCTAGTGAAAAGCTAAGAACAGACGCCAAGCGTGTAATGATTGCGCGGCGCAGATGAAACGTAATTTTCGCTTTGCTTCTAAAACGCAATAACAAGGCCTTTCGATAGCCAAGTGCAATATCGAAATCGCCAAGATTCAAGCTATCGAGTGGCTGCTAAAAGTCTAAGGAAAAGGCAGAAAAAGCGCGGTCTTCCAAAGGACTAACTTTTATCACCGTTGGAACCTACAGAGTCTTGCGAGTAAGGAATAAAGCTTTTCTATCATGCAATCTTAAATTCTATTTTTTCCGAATCCACTAATCTGCTTTTCGCCTCTAGTTCGTTGCAGAAAAATTATTTCTCATGTTGTTAGATAATCAATAATGTTTTCGAAACGTATTGCTTATGTTTGTGTCTTCCTGCCACGCTTGCGCTTAGAATCTATGAGACTTAAATTCTTTCAAGTTCCAAATCTTGAACAGATTTTCAATGAAGAAGGTTAAGTAAATTAGTTTGAAAATCTGCTTTCAATTAACTTCAGCATTACCAGTTAATCATATATTGCTTGTTGATCAAGCCTTCTGCTCGAATATGATAAAAATAGATTCATTCGGCTAACGTTTTGACATCTTCGTCCTCTTCAGAGCCGATGAAGGATTTTGGAACGTTAGCCGAATAAAAATTTGTTTTCATCAACGTCGTGTAATTGGTTCAATCAATCAACAATGTGTGTTTGATTGGCTAAGCCGAAGTTAGAGAAAATTCGATTTTAAAATAGTTTATAGCGTTCAATTCTAGCCAATAATGATACCGACCTCGGAAGAAAATTAAATTCCAGGAAAACCATAGGTAATTTGGAGTGCTAGAGCCTGTTCTATAGTCCTATCAAATCTTAGCTCCTAGATCCTTATACACTTTTGTTATCGGAAATCCAGCACAACGTAGATGCGTTCATACATTCCATGCAATGGTAGTTATAAATAATTAGTTATTCAGGGCGAAGGGAGGGTTTTGAAGCACGAAGCAAGTATTTTGTTCTGTGATTCCTTTTCTCGCAGCTCTTTCCTCATGTCCTGAGATTCCGTCAAAAGGCTCGTACTATATATGTTGCCTTATTCGTGCTTCGGAATAGCAATATTCTACACCTGATCCTATGCAAAACTTCTCTGAACAAGGTTGTTCGTCGAAACACGGCAACTTTCCTAGCTAAGATGCTACAAAGAAATTCACATTGACGAGAGTATCAATGAGATGAGAAATATATTAATAAGTCTCTGCATTACAAATTCAAGCCTATGGGAACCCTGTCGACTAATTGCCTTTTCAAGCGACAGAATGGCAGGAGTACTGTAACTCGTGGAAGAATGGGTTGGGATAATCTTTTACTTTTTCAGAGGGAAATAACTGACTATGCACATCAAGTTAATGTATAACCGGGGAAAATTGAGCTTCCCATACAGCAGTAGATACTGGACATCACACATTGTCAAAAATCTGTTCAATTATTATGAGAAAGGTTTAATGAAATAATCACAATGGGAGTGTTTTTATATGGATGCCGTTCGGAGGTAACTGCAGATTTGGTTTTCTTCCTTAACGTGCATAAATGTTTCTTTCGATGCCATGCTTTTGAGGGACTATTACGGTGACATTTTGGCTTACCTTTGGTTTGTGTTTACTTAGACGGAGCCACTGAGCTAACATATTCATATCCGTATTGGGACGGGTCGATAAGCATTCCTGCCAGTTTCGTTTTATGTTTGCTTTCAGGTCTGTGTGCGTGCACGTCCGCGTATTGCCTATGTGAGTGCGTTGTTATGTGTGGGTGAATGTGATGCACCATATGAAAGTAACGGCGAAATTTCCAAAATTACATTTTATATCACTTGTCCTTTCGTAGAAATGAAAAGCCCTAATTGAGTCATGAAGAACCACTTACCGTATCTCCTTTTAGAGAGTGCATTTCTCACGAAAGGGTCTCTTTAGTGATAAGAATTGCTAGCGGGACTTGTCAACGTTTAATCAGAACATATCTCATACATTAGTTTCTTCGAGTTCCTACGAATTTCATTTATTGCCTACAATGTCAGAGATCTCTCTAGTACTTATGGGAACATATAGTTGTGAATTCGTACTTCTGTGTCTGTTTCTTTCCAACTTTCTTGCTCAGAACGTTGATGCTTTTCCCTAAAATTTACAGTCATATTTATCACATAATTCGGTACAATATCGTGCTTTCGTTGTTATTTGGCTTATTTCTGTTTATATTGATAAGTCTGTTGTTGTCTTTTTATCAGATTTTTGGTCGTGGACGATGATTATTCAATGTGTTTTCAGAAACAAAACACTGAGCGATATGATTTTGCACATTTTTTCGCATCTTATTACTTTGTTCGCAGAAATGCATAATATGAGAGCAGTTTTCGTGGTATACGGGTTTAATATCCACGTCTATGCAGAGCACGTCAATTACTAAGTATTTTGCGACTGTTGTTGTGTAGCCATGGTAATGAGACTAATTTCAACAAAACTTTCAATCGACCATCGAGACCTCGCTTAAAAATAGCATAATGTGATAGCATATTTTGAGCCTTTGAGCCTTTCATGAGGCCTGTTACGACACTTATAAAATGATAGACAAGTTTTTCGGCCCTCCAGCCTCATCATTATCACGATGTCTTTTGTTCAATCACTTCCTCTGGGGCATATCGGCTATATAGAGGAATTAACGACGAACTTTTCGCACTCGACGTACGGTAAAAGGATCACCGTGGCGTTTTTTTCAGAGTGATTGATTGTCAACGGCATAGCTTACGGTGGTTACGTGGGTATATGTGATAAAGCACTTCATAAGTGCCGTAATAAACTTCATGAAAGGCTCTAAATATATTATCGGGAATCAATTTTTCTTGAAACCACATAAATCAAATCTGCTAGATAAATGGAAATAGTATGAGGTGTTATATAGTAAGGGATGGTGTTAAGAAGCGACGTGTCTCGTATCTTTCGTTGCTCTTTGTGGAGGTTTTTAGCGAGCGAAGCACTTGGGCTCCATCATGATAAGATGTTCTTGGTTGTCGATTTTTGTTTATTTGTTTGTTTCTCTCTGTGTAAGTGTATATGGGTGTGTCAGTGTATGTGAAAGATTGAGACCGAGTAACAAATTAGTTTTGACAGTTCTCGAAGTTAAGCAGCGTTTGCGACGACCGTCGCGATAGTACCAGTTGGCGAGAGTTTTTGCTATGACATCTATAGATCTCACCAACAATTAGAAATAGTATTGGACGTTCTTATGAAGGCCAAATTTCAATTCATGTGGTGCCACTTCTTGAGATGATGGGATGTTGAAAACGACCAATAAGCCCAAGTGTCGGCCATTTTACGCTTGATGGGGTTTGGTTGCGTGATGAGGTTGTTATGTAGAGCTTTGTCATCAATTGTGAATGAAAGAAGTGGTTTAACTAATTAGTTGTCATGAAATATGATGCGACGTGGTATATAAGAGCACAAACAATCCACAGCGGTGGAGCCCACCGAATAGCTAATAACGTAATGGACTGCTTAGGATTACGGGGTCATTT
Organism: Parelaphostrongylus tenuis; assembly: GCA_019055375.1. NCBI lineage: Eukaryota > Metazoa > Nematoda > Chromadorea > Rhabditida > Metastrongylidae > Parelaphostrongylus > Parelaphostrongylus tenuis. The sequence continues at coordinate 59,138 of JAHQIW010000441.1, forward strand.
GATAACTGGCGGTTTTACAAGTGTTACTCATGATGACATAGTTAGGATGTATGCCATGTTGCTTTGAAGTGCATCTGCTTTCTTTCATAGAGTCGAGAGGAAGTGTTTCCTTCAATTACCCTAAAATTTCTAGATATGAGTGGTCCGTGCTGGAAGTAGGTCCCATGCGCACCTTTTTTCCGGAGTTTCGTTATACCTATTTTCCGTACTTTGAACTTTTTATCTTTTCATCTTAGTTAAGTACTTTTTGATGCGGTGAAGTACCGTGAAATTAAACCCTCTCTTATACATCTAATTAAGGTGACATTGACATATGACTTGAGTGAAGACTCGGAGAGTCGAAATAAGCTTTCTATGAAGGCAGTGAATAAGTTAAGCAAATAGGAATAGAATTGTGTGTTTTGACATCTAGAGTCCTCTACACCGTTCTATTACATGATGTTGCATGATAGCTGTCAAAAAACATGTTGAGGTGAAGAAGTTAATTGAATTGTGTTGGTTCACTTTCTTATCGCCCTATCTACGTTCATGCTCATTCGATAGACTAATAGATTCAATATAATCGCTGAAGTGTCTTTTTTATTTTACATTACGAATCAAATACGATTCTTTTTCCTTCCTTTTTATAGAGTTGTTTTCAGCTACTTCCCGTAGACGTCGTCGCACCGTGCTCTGTGCTCCTCAGCAGACGCAGCGTATCGACGTTGCAAATCACTAGAAGACCGAGAAAAGACAAACAGAGGAGGAATTAGTAGCAGCTCTTCTTCGACCAGGCGTGCCCCCTTGGTGGTGGCGTGCCTTCTTTTGCAAACATATTCAGCTACCTGTATCGCAGTATGGCCACTCTGGTCGCTTCGTCGTCATCAGAATCAACGAATAACTCAAAGACAACAACAAAGACGAAATCGACTGAGAGTGGCAGCACCACTTTGAACCAAAAGTTCACAGCAGTCGGAAATAATACTCCGACCGCTTTTTGCACTCAGCCCCCGCCAAACACTCGAGTTGAAGCTCTACCAAATGAGTTGGAGGTGAGCGGAATCATTCTCTTTCTTCGTTTGTACAATTTTATGTCAAACAAATATTGATGTTGCATTCCTTGTAATATAACAATTATGTGCATCATTTGCGCTTATCACGCAATTTCGATATTTTTTAGTAATAATTCGACCAACAACTGATTTTAATCATATATAGCGTGAACTTTTGACACCTCGAATACGGAATGGCCCATTGTTATGAGTCGTACTTATTTCAATCCCTTTTTGACTGATAATATTTATGCATTGTTACTGAAAAGGCAATTATTGAAGAGCAAAACATCAAGTTCGTTGGTAAAATGAGTGTTTGTTGGAGCTATTCATAAATATACATACACATCTTGGTCTCAATACAGCGACTAACGCGGTAATGGTCGGTTCGAAGGGATTTTGTCGTGTTCAGAACCTCTGCCTATGACTGTAGTGATGCTGACGGAAACACCGTATTATCGTATTGAGATTTCGATAAAAGTCGGACACAGTTCTTTTTTTTTCGCAGACGAGACCGTATCGCTATACTTCCATGTCAAAATTTCGATGAAAGCCGGATATAGTTTTTGCATATAGGCAGCTGTTTACTGAATATCATTGTTTGAACACCATAGAAACCATACAGTCAAAATCTACCGTAGGATATATAGTTGACAGACGCGGATACTAGTAGTTGACATGTCGTACAGATAATGATCTTAGGTCTGACGTGATCCTACACGGCGTAATTCTTGATGGGATTTGGTTTCCCTGATTTGTTAAGTCACCAAAGTTCTTATCTCAACAAGGGGATAATTTGTGAAATTGTGATCGTATCCAAGATATTTGTTTCGCAGTAGTTGCGAAGCTACCTTCAGTCATTTTTTGAGCAGAATGACTTTGCACAAGTCTCTCAATCGTGGTGATCGTCTCATTGTGCATACAAGCGGTTCATGACTTCCATATAAAAAAAAGTCGTCTCTATAATTCTATCTGAATCTTCAATTTCTTTTGTGCTGTAGTAATCTCGGACATTCGGAAAGATTTTATTTTCCATCGGAGAATTCCAGAGTAGTGCGGTGTACATCGTTTTCGAAAAATTAGTGTAGGAAATCCTTATCATAGCAGGAAAAGGTAAAAATTCTATCTTCGTTCATTAGTAATGGTAGAGGACCATGATTTTTTTGGGATTTCAATGAGAATATCGGCTTGATCTTCCCTGTCATACCTCCAGCAGTTCAGTTTTTGTGTTTTCTGCTGACATCATGTTACAGTTCCGTTGTTTAGGTGATCGAATTTCTTCGTGAGCATTTCATCCCTAACGAACCAATTCTCTCAAGTCTTTGTATTTCAAATACGTAAGTGGATATTTTGTTATTCTCTGCTTTTTCTTTTTTTTAGTAAAGTTTAGTGCCTTTTTTCATATCGATATCCCTGTCCAATTGGTGCGTGGAACATTTTCAGCGATGAGCTTAACGTTTTACTAAGTGATCTGGTTAATGACTGCATAACATGCCCAGCATCGAACGTTATTCGAGATATCGGAACTGGACGTCTCCTAGGAGTCTGTCTAGCCAGCAGATCGTGTCTTTTTGAAAAACAGGTAATTTTTTGCATTCTTTCAGTTGATGTATTTATCGTTGCTAATGCGAATTCAATGGTGAACTTGTTCAAAATACTTATTTTTATCTCTGATCTAAGGACAAAGACCATGAATCATTGGCCTCAGTCTTCTAGGACTTTTGTTTTTCATCTTGATTTCTTTTGATGTTTACCTCGGGGTCAGTGATCTTAAAATTACTGTTCTTTCTCAAGTGTATAGAGTTGTTCTCACCTAGGGATCTAAATTTAACCTCTTACACAGTGCGAGTCAGAAATGTCCGAACGGTTAAGACCGACTATCTCTTAATCTCATCATGTTTCAGTAGTAATTATTTATTTTCTTCCTATACCGAACACGAGGTTTATAACAATACTTGTTCAAGTAGCTAACATTTCGGCAGTTTCGCCTTCTTCAGAGCCTGAAAAGATTAGGTTGTTCAAAATCCAGTCAGCCTAGCACCTTCATTTCATTCTCATCGAGCACAAAATCAACTTCCAACATACCGCTTTTTATAAATCTTCCACTGAATTATTGGAGTGGAGACTACTGACCACGGATCACATGGACTCATAACGTGTCTCTCATATCAAAACAACTGTCCTACATGGCCTATTGCACGTTAGCAGACATAGTTTAACTAATTTCTTGTAAGCATACGGCGAAAAATACATGGGCAAAACGAGTAGGCAACTCTTGATCCACATTGAAGAGCACTTAGTTGACAGACCTAATACTAAAGCAAACACCCCGCTAGGCACGCATAGGGCACAGACGAATAACGGAGTAAATTTCAACATAGATGTCATCATCCTTGCGTAGAAACATAAAACAATTGAGCGAAAGATTTGAAAGACAGCAGTTTTGATTTGAGAGGTACATTACGAGTCCATGTGATCTCTGCCCTGTTTCTCACTCGAATAATTCAGTTGAAGACCCTACAAAGAGCGTTGAGTATGTTGAAATTTGATTTTGTTTTGATGCGATTGAAATCGTTTTGGTGATTTGTTCTCAAGGAGTAATGGAGGTGTGAGACTAACTGGATTGTGGGCAGCCTGATTTTTCCAGGCTCTAAAGAAGGCGAAACTGCCCGAAACGTCAGCTGATTTAATGAGTAGTGTTTCAAAATCTCTCGTTTGTTTCAAAGAAAAAATAAGGAATATCCCTATAGTTTTCGTTTTTGCAAGTTACCATGTGTGAAAATAGCTCAACATATTTGTGATAAACAAGCAAGCAATGTTGAACTCTGCACAAGGCATCGTTGCATCAGATTTTGCGCTGCAGAAGAAATAAAAGATTTTTATGCGGTGCATTTTTGGTTCATACCGGTGCTCTCATGTTAATTCTAGTTCTGAGTTAATTTAACTTCCCGTTTTTACTATCTGATTAGTGTTCGCTTCAAGTGAATGGACACATCTCTTATTAATGAATTTTGCGGATCAGAATAAAAACAGAAACTTTTTTCGAGCTTTGTATATGTTTTGTTGGCCCAGAATCGCTATCCGGTTTTGAATTATACGAAATATTCAAATGGGTCTGAGACTTGATTAAAAGTGAAATCAGCAAACAATTAGGTGATAAATCGGTGCTGTTCTTCAAATTTGAATATTTAACTCGTATTTCATTTATTCCTTTGAAACGATGGGTGGAAGTCGCTACCGTAGATCTGCTAAATTCTCAGCTTTCCAAACCTCTGTCTATTCTTAAATGAACGCCGATTATCCGAAAACCAATACGATTGCGAATATTCTAAATGACATTATTTTCCAGTAGTTTTTTTTTTGAATCTAAGAAATTTAGATGGATCGCCTTTTTTCTTACGAATTCTCTGATCCTCAATTATGCATCGCTATCGAATTTCTTAAGTCGGTTTTCAATCGAGCAGACGTCGCTTATCACCTTGAAGAGAACGGCATCACAAAACCTGTAGTTGTTTCTTCATAATTTATGTTACTTATTCTCTTTCTTATTTAGTTAAATTAATATATACGTCTTAAAGTATTTAACCACCGTCATTTAGGTATTTGTAGCAATCATAGCAGTTGATGTTAGCTTTTGGAGAAAAGGAATCGGTAGCGCTCTGCTAGACAATTGGTTAGTTTTAATCTTATGAATTAAAAAAGTTATGGACAAGGTCCATGTTTTTGTGTCGTGTCTCTGAGTTTTATTGCAAAGAAGTTTAACAAATAAAGATGGTGGTGAATGTTGAATCAGTTTTAACTGCGATAACAGAGTGTAAGTGGTGTCTCATCTATAATTACTTTTTTCCTAATGGAGTAAACCAGCTTTCTACATGTCCTGAACTTGTTGTTTTCCACTTAATCATCGAGTAATTCTTGCCATAGCAAAATTGCCATATCTCTCTGTGTTGTTCAGGGGGTGTCGTTCACTCTATGTTCTCGAATAGCCTCACAATTTTTTTCAAAGAACTCGTGAAGAAGTCGGACCATTGTGTCAGCGATCTGATTACTGTGCGTGATAAGTGAAATTTAATCACGAACATTTCTTTTTCATCAGTCGTCGATGAGACATATCGTATGTTGACGTGGTTTTGAGCTACGAGTCTCCTCTCTCAGTTGCGTAAAGTCAAGACGCTAACAGCATTATTTTCTCGAAAGCACAATGCGGGCCGAGTATTCATGCTGTTTTCACAACGTCCAAATTTTCGAGATGTTTGTAAATACGAAGAATAAGATGAGTTAGAAAAGTTGAACACGTTTTTGGGTTTTCTTTGGCTTTCTCACAATGTCCTTGATGCTGTAAATGGTTCATGGTATTTACATTTTATGCATGTCCAACTCATGCGAAAATTGCTCTGTTGTTTACAGTGAAGTGGGTCGTCATAAAGGAAGCCATATTCCATGAATATTAATTATTCTTGGCATCAAGCAAGGAGCGATTTTTTCCCATATACTTTGGAAAATTAACGGGCATCGGTAGCACTTGGCTGTCACGTGATATCACAATAGTGACAAAATTTCTAAATGAAAAGAAGTGGTTGCCGACTATTGGGCTTCAGTATCATGTTTAACTTTTACATTATTTTTGATTCGCTCTTACGAGGCGGTTTAGAGTCTTTGAAAAATGGTGTCACTGTATTGAACTTTTCTATGCTAATAATAGTGTCATTCCAGACCAATTAGTGATATTCTGGTATGAAGTATGAAAACTACTCATAGATGGATATATGATCTGAACAGTTACATTCTGACTGTCCAGAGTCTCCATTACCGCACCTATATCATCGCTGCTGGAGAAACTTTTTTTCTTCTTATGAAAGTGCAGCTGAGGCCAAATGCTTTTCAAAACCTATCTGAGCACTTGCATATTCTTCGCCCCATTTTTTTCTAATTCCTGTTCGGCTGCTCCGTCTGGGATCTGAAGACGGTCAAAGTCTATAGCATTCGTTGTAGTCTGCGGATGCTCATCTGTGACTCTGCATCATTGATTAATATTGATGCTCTTTCCTCTCCAATATCATTTATTTCTTGTAGGGAGTGCTATGCAAGTTCGAATGTAAATTGGTGATTGATTTATCACCTTTACTTCTTGAGGCTGCTCGGTGACTCAGAATTTCGCCTTTTTAATGCACTATCTTTGGAAAAGCAAATAGCATTCTCTTTCCTGTTTTAGAGAATTGTGTTTTTTCAAAAACATAACGAAAACTGAGAGGAGCGCACCTACGATGTTTGGCATCAATTATTCAAGTTTTTATGCAATCTCTCCAGTGAGAAATTTTCTGTGACACAGTGGTGTAGAGTATTGCAAAAGTGGCGGAATCGTAATGACAAATGCGTCGTCTGCTTTTGCTGATCTGTTATGTTTCGTTGTAGTTTTCTCCATTGATAGTATACATGTTTAGCTGAAAGATTAAGGTTTTGTATCTTATAAAGGGTGAGAATTTGGCGTAAAACTTTTTCCTCGACCCGTTTGAGCAAACGCAAGAATTGCTCATGTTCACCTTGGAATGATCTGTTCTTTTCAAATCTAAGGTTTCTACATGTCCTTTTTGGTTGGCGGTAGAATACGTGGATATAAAAAGTTCCGGAACTTAGTTTAACTGTGTTGTGCTGACGGCTAACAAAACACTGGCTGAAAAGCGAGCGTGTTCTATTTTTAAGCGCACAAAACACTGTAGAAGAGGTGAATTAGACAATAACATATTTTTAGTCAGCTGACTATGTGGCAGAGAACTAAGTCCTCTTCGAAATGGTAAAGCATTGGTCCTGCCAAAATAATAATATTTTTAGGTAATATGTGGATATAGGCTAAGTGAAAGTATTTGAAGTTTATTATTCCAAAAATGATGCATTTATTTTAATTATATTAGGTATAAGCTACAGTCACACAAAATTATGTGTCAGTCTCTAAATGTAACCAGTAGATTTTTTCGGTCTACAAAGAAGTAGGAATGAATTGCTGTTACTGGAGCTATTCAAGCGAGCACACCGCATACATTCACAGAAATTTGATTGCATGCTTTTGATTAAATCAACATGCAGAATGGAAAATGGCTCTATCTAATCTCACCAGTAACAGCCATTCATTTCTATCCCTTCATAGACCGAAAAATACTCATCCATGAATGTATTCATGTTTTGGTCCTCATTTACTCATTTACCCTGCTATCCGAGAACGCTTTGCATACATTGTCTGGAAACTGTTACAAAATCATTACCATGATACGGGTCTATGAGATATTTATATGTGGCAATCAGTCACTTATGAACATTTACAGAAACTGAAACCACGGTTGACCAAAAGTGTTCCGTACAATGTTGTGTTGGACAGTGATCGCAAATTTTATGTCGAAATCTCATAATTCATAACGAAAAAATCTATTCCATAACAGCTCAAAATTACAATAAAAAATTACAAATTTTTGCTTTGTCCAACTGGTTTTCGAAAACGTCTTTGGAGGACTGCGATATTTCTCACATGCTTTTTGCAAAGCCTTTTTCGAGATTTGGTATTGCGTGTTATTCGTATAAGTGCTTCTCGACGGCTTTGCCTGTCTCATCGGTACTATATCATATGCTCCGTTCTAAGAGTAGCAAAGGAAGAACATGCCACAGTGTTCGTCAAGCGAAATCACGCCTTGCACCGTCAAGTGAAATACCGCGTGTTGCAGCTTTGCTACTCCTAGTATGGGGCGGGTGCTACTGATAAGACGGCGGAAACCGTTGATTCGCACGTCTACCACTAACATGCAATATCAAACCTGAAAAAGGCTCAATAAAAAGTTTGTGGAAATAATTTTTCTATAGTAATACTACTTTTTCAGTTTATCATCCGCTGTAGAAGATCATTGTGACGGAGCGCTTGCTTTGTGTAGCAGCAGTCGAGCCAATCGTCTCATGTTGAAAAGGTTCAGGAACGTGGTTAGTTTGTATTGATAAATTTGATTTTTTTTTATTCCGACAAGGCGATGCTGAGCTATGCTGGAGTAACCACGTTTAGGTGTGTCGGACTCGATATTGTGACTACCGTGGAGAATACAGAAATCCTCCAATTGCACCCCCACCACCAGAATCAGCTCTCCACGTTCTCCTTACAAAACTCTGAATGGGAGAGTTTACCGTGAATAAATTGAATTCGTAGAAGCCATATGGAAGTTTGGTCGGTAAAAATCTTCTTCTACCAAAAATTTCCTTCTACCCCTGCCGAGGTTGTTATTTGTATTTGGAATTCTGGTAATAGCTGAATGAAGACTGAAATAATCGCCAAGTGAATTATAATGATATGGTTAGTACGAAACCACGTGTGATTCAAGGAGTATAGAAAAGCGTGATTGTCTTAGATTTAGCTGCTTGTTACTGCTACTTCTACTTTTGTTTCAAATCGAATTGCCTACCCGCCTATGACAAGAATATTGCGTTGCGGTTTTTATGAGCAGTTGTTGTATAATGAATTGGTGTCGTGGATTTTCTTTTCCATTTCACCGTGTTCCCATAATTCCAGGTAGCTGTAATGTTGTACATTCATAGCTTCTAGTTCTCCTTCCTCTGCCTTCTCGTTCTCTTTTTCTCCATTTTTATCGAGTGTCTGTTTTATCGTCTTGCTTGTTTTTGGGTCTAAATTTTTATTGTCATAACTTTGGTTGCTCGTTTACTGTGAACGGATTATGGTATTTTAAACATAGTTAATACTAATAAAGACCAATTTATACACATGACATGTTCATAAACTACTTTCACACTAGTTAATCCTCGTATAAAGTGCTTATGGAAAGCACAATTCTCAAACAGTCAGACATTATTAGAGTGGTGGATTGAACTGGAATCGATACAATTGACACGTTGTGGACAATATGAGGCATATAGAATCCTTGCACTGACGAAGCCACTGTTTCTGCAAAAAATTAACCGCAATCACAAATGCATTGATTTCACATTTTTGAAAAAGATAAAGCTTTTTGATTTTTACCCCTTTTTTCGAAAAAAGTTGATTTCTTCATTTGATGGCTCTGTAGAGGCGAAGACACCGAAATGTTAGCTGGATTAGAAATTCTTCCCCAACCTCGTGTAAGCGCACTAATCACGGTAATCAAGTGAAGATCAAGTCTAAAGTACTCATGTGTCACATAGCAAGGCTATAAAATCTTGTGATGTCCTTTGCTGTAACGTATGCGATCTTCTGATCTATGCGTCATACTTGTGATGTCATCTAAAGATTAAAAATTAGATACAATACCCTTTCAAGAAAATTGTATGTCGAGGAAACATCAGCTCATAAATACGTATTTTTTCTTCATGTTATATGAGCGATTCAATTAAAGCTTCTATTATGGTTGTTAGAAATGTTTAAGGAGTGAGGGAACAATGAATTACTCTATTGAATATCCGATGTTACGATCTGCATTACATAGGTGCTTTAGGAACACATTAGTGTCAGAGTGACGGTTCGAATCCGAGCATATTTAAGTGGAGATCATGTTAGGAATCCATCTTATCTTTCCCGTTGTTCAGCTTAAAATTGCAAATAATCGATCTGAAATTAACCCGTAGAATTCTACGTTGAATACGGCGAGCGCAGCGCGTTACTACGATATTGTGGTGGTTTTTCAATGAAATTTGGATTTTTATTGCCAGTAAAAGAGCTAATTGTCAACAAATGACATTATATGATAGAAGAGGCTTCAATAAGGCTATTTCTAGCTGAGACATGCTAAAAATTACGAAACAACTAAATTATTTGTCAGAAATGATACCCCACACATTCTAATGCGATGCCACATACCGATAATTGGGATCAGCTTTCGATTAATAATGGACTTTACGATTTGAGACTTCTGTGGCGTTATAGAAAGGGCTTTGCTCCAATGTCTTATGTGTAATGAGCTTTCATATTAACTGCTCATACTCCTATATAAGCACTATTCAACTTTATAAGCTTTCCTCTGGTTATGTACACTAATTTACGTATTCAATTTATCTTTTCTTCACAAACTCCAAAAACAAAATTCAATATCAAAATCAGCATTCTCCTGCTATCAAATGACTACTAATAGCCTAGTGAAAAGCTCTGTCCAGTAAAAAAGGCTAAATAACATAAGTACATTTCACCTAGGGTGAGTGCATCATACACAATTTGTGACTTAGAGCTGGAACTTTTTTGAATCGGCTTCTCGGTACTGAAAATACGTGTGAAGAAATCTTTCCATAAAACAATATACCTTTTCGTCTCCATAAAGTTTGCTTAGAATCGAAATCTTCCTATGTGATAACAAGATCGCTGTGAAATTGAAACAACGGACTCCGAAAACAAAACGTTATTTCTAGCGTTAATCAAACGTAAGGGTGAGGTCCTTTTACAAACCAAGCTGAGTATCAGAATCGGCACTTCTCAAGCTATTGAATGACTATAGAAATGATTAAAAAGGAGAAACGAATGTTTTATATAACAATTATAAACTTGTTCACTTCTTGATGTGTAGTTATCTCGGTAGCTTAAAATACCTTCATAGAAATCTCTTCTATGATATCCCATCTTTTATTGATGACAATGTCCTCTCAGAACCTCAATTTATTAAATGAATCCGCACATTTTTTTGCAAACCGCGTTAATGCGAATTCTCACCACGCTCGAGTTGGCGAGCGGTGGTATGTATGTGTACGGGTTGATTGATAATGAAATCTCGATATAAAACTATCTGAGGTTAATAGATGACGTGTTTCTACCTTCCTTTGGATCGTTTTTGATAGCTCGCTCAAAACAATATAATGTAACATATTTCAAGCCTTTCATAAGATCTGTTGCATGATAAACTTTACCAGCAGCAAGCAATCAACTGTAGAACACTGCACGATGATGGCCTTTTCACTTTAGGCAGTGTAAGTTGTTCGTCGTCGATTACTTTATATGCGGGATCTTCCCTACAAGGGAATGGCTGAAACGAAACGCACCGTGCAACTGATGAGGCTCAAAGATCGAAACACGTGTGTCTAGCACTTTATCAGTACCATAAGAGACCTCACCAAAGGCGCAAAACTATCAGATTATATATGCTTCTATATGTTAAAATATTTTTTCATTCTTAGATTGAATTGTAATAATTCTTGTTCTTGAATTGAACTGTAATGATTGTTCCACACCAGCTGCTTCTGCCACTTTGACATATTCTGTTTGATTTTTACTTTACACTGGCTTTTTTCAAAAGCAGTTGATATGAAGAAGCATTTTTACATTATACTTTCTTCCATTTCTGAGATAAAACTGACGAAGAATGACTACAATTTCACATTTGAAGCTAACTGATAAATGGTTTTGAATAAGTCAGCTATTCTTAAACCTGACGCGCATCGTGCTTCTGCCTACGTGTAAGTGTAAATTCATGTTGGAGCTGAGCTCTTTTGGTGACTGCGTTTAATATTTGGAATATTCCGCTTAGGTCAGTTTCTCCCACTATATCGTTTAGCACGATTCAGATGTCGTGCGACAGGTTTTGGCGCGTAAAAATCTTCTCTCCATGTTTTATTCTATCTCTCCGCAAAAAATTGCTTTTTGATTTTTTTTATGGGCAATGAACTTCAACAATCACTACATATTTGTGTGCCCTGCTAGACCTAGGACTACGCTGTGAAAATCAAAACACAAAATCATCAAGTATGGAGCATCTGTGAAACGTCTTGGTCAGCGATGGTTAATCCATTCGGAACAGTTGGGAACAGCCAAATTGCAGGGCATAGCGCGATCCGGGAAGGGTGTAATTTTCGCCACCTTTCATAGAATTTTCTGCGTACCAGGGAAAGCTTTCAGCATTCTTTCCTTAGACATCCCGAGACATCAGATATCACAATATTCTCTACACGCTATGATTTTATTGCATATATCCATGAGCACAAACCGTGATCTTACCTTTTTCCGTGATCTTTCGCTCTTACAGCGCACTCTGAAAACTATCTCAAAATCAGACCCAACTTCAGATTAGCGTTTTTCAAGTTATCAAATAAGTAACAAAAGTAACATTTTAGAGATCCACTGTCGCCATGTTCTATAGGTTAGAATTCTAATTGCATATTATTGTAGATGATGATTAATATCTTATTTTTTGATGTACCAACTCCTTATAATCTGCTAAAAGAACAAACTTTCTATGAAAAGGATAGACTTTTGATAGTGGACTCAGGTACATGTACTTGTCTCTTTTAATAAATATATTTTGACAACTTCATTCAGAAAAATGTCAAATACAGTACTTTGTAAACATAGCTGATAATAACCAGTGAAACAATATTTTTTCTAAAGTGTCATGTTGAGAAAAAGAACGTTTGGCAGAATACAAGACAAAAATGTCACTAGAGAAATTATCCACTATATGATAGAAGAAATCAATTGAATAGAGTGATGAGATGATGCACTTCTTTCTTACCAATCACAAACAAAAATTGAAGAGTAACGGAAGAGTTTTTAAACAAAACTGTTACAAAATAGCGCCTTCACGTGTCCAGCATATTCATATTGTCCGTACGAAGCCTTAGAATAAATACTAAACTATAAATTATTTCAGCAAACTCAAATATGACAGAACGACCTGTGTACAATGTAGGACTGAGGGTCCCATTTTTTTCATGGAAGTACGTTTCATACACAATTTTTTCATACACAATGAAATGGTTTTGAAGCTATCATGCAACATGAGATAAGCAAATATACTTCGAAATCAACAAGAAAGCTTAGAAAGAGTTTGCCGCCTAACATATTCAAAACGGTGTTATTGCCTTGCCATGAGAGAAGAAAAAGGAAAACTATACGAGAAGATATTTGATGCACATATTTTCATTTATTCATCAACTTATATCACTTTATACAATCGTCAATACATGTGAAAAAAGATCTCAAAGAAAATATTGTCTTTGAAGGACATATCTTTTCCAAGAGTATGAAAGAATTGGGATTGAAGGCAATTCCTTCAACTATAAACAAGCAAAATAATATTATTGTGACGCAAAAAAAAATAATTAAGCTAACCAACCAAGACATTGAACACTTCCCACGCTAACCATAGGTTTGTCGCAATGAGCCACGGGTCAGATCGAAGAGGTGTTACGAGAAGGACCGCCAGATGACTGATCAGCACAAGTCCCTATGCAGTCTGTCTTTTTGATAGAGGACATTCGATTATTACATTTATGTGGGGAATGGATATTGCGTTATGGACCTCATGTATATTCATCAAGAAAATAGAAGCATATCAATTTCTCACTGCCGATGTTACTGAAATTTCGATTGTTGGAATTCTCTCCGGATGCCAAAACTTGTTTTGTTCACGCAACTTAATTAATTTGACTAGAGGAAAGAAAAGAACTATGGACTATAAATCCTCTATAAGATGGAAAAGAGACGAAATATCCCATTCAAATAAAGTGCATGTCTCGGGACTGCAAAGGGTAGTATCGTAAACACTCTTCAAGCGAGAAGTGTTCAATGACATGGTAAAGCGAACAACTCAACTCATTCTCAGTGACTAGAAAAATCTAGCCGGTGTACTTCATGACTCGCTGCATTTGTTGAGTAGAAACAAAATGACTAATTTAAATAATTAACGACAGGCAATAACCATAATGGTCAGACCCTTCTAATTTAATGCTTTGTCGCCAGAACGATTTACAAATTGAATATGCGTATATGAGATGCCATCCATGAGCAAGAGATAGTACAATATAACCAATGTTAATCTTAAATTAACATACGATCAGTGATACGAAGAACCGAATGGATCTATCACACCGCAACCGGATGCTGAGCCACGTGTTGAGGAGCATTGCTGCAGCGGTAACAGACGTACGATGGCAATGATTTTGCACTCTCGATTGTCATACCGATACAAACGTAATGGTACCAACGTGCACATCCGGCATCACAAAGGATCCACTCAACAGTGTCACCTAAACTATTCGGTATCAAACAAGTCACTTTGACAAGAGTGCAAAAATACAATCATTGCAAGAACGGCCTCTACAGATGTCCATTACGATTTAAGACAAAGAGTTTTGTATTCCATATAATTGAAGGATCAAGCTGTCGGCAATGAGCAATCCCTGAGGGATGCGCCATGCAATCGTCTTCAATTTCTAACTTCGTTTGAGGTGATTGAATGCATATCTGGCCTTTAAATTGACTCCCGGTGGCCTCCCGCAGAATAGAGTCACTGCTGCTTATCCTCCCAAACAAGTCTGAAACCCGTCTGGTAGCAATTTACCGACTCCGGAGGGATGGTTGGCTTGGTGAACCATGAGCACGAGACCGAACCATTGACCTCGTGTGCGACGCAGAGCACCTCTGAGCACTGTGCCACATGCGGTCATTCCACATACATATACAACATGTATTAATAAAAAGTACAGTGGTATTGCCTGAGAAAATGATTTTACGTTTGTATTCTGTCCGAATTTCAGCTCATCAAAAAGCTCGTTTTCTTGAGCATCGAACGAACATTCTCCAGCTGCTGTCCGGATTTTCTTGCTCCACTTCCACTACAAATTGGGTGTCAACGCTTCTGAGACTCATCGAGAAATCTGTAAGGCGTATGGTGACGAAATCTGCGATCTTTGTACAGCTCAGCATTGGATCAAGACATTCCGTCAAGGAGACCGATTGACCGACAAGCCAAGATAGAGCCACGCACGGGAAGTCGATCGCCAAGCAGTCATCATTCGAATTGAAGATGATCCATCAATGAGTTGCCGGATGTTGGCTGACGATTTTGATTATAGTCCTGTAACAATTTTGGCAAGATTTCCAAAAGACTGACAAACAATGCTAAAGTCCAAATTGGTCCCACATGAAATCACAATCGATCGACGGGAACAAAAAACGATTCAAAGCTTGTGTTCGATTATTTGAGCAATACAGGGCGATTTCCTTCCTTAGAGAGTTCCATTCTGAAGGCTGTGTAGTTTAAACGATATATCGTTTGATGCGCAAGAAAATAAGTTTTCTGACGAGCTCATTTTCACACAAAAAACATGAACAAAAATCATTTCTCCAGATACGCAACCACTTTTTCTACAACCTATCAAATTCTCTTCCGACGTGAGGGACACCTGCTTAACATTTTGTGTCAGCCTTGAGTTGATTTTAACTAACTTGGTGTGAGAGTAAGAACCGATTTCAATCCTAAAAAACCTTGAAAAGCACAGGTATTCTCCACTGAGATTCAACTGAGATTCAAGGTCTGTTATACTACTAGGATGTTCGGAAATCAATGCCCGATTCGTAGTTTTATCATTACGGCAAGCTTTGAAAGAAATGGTCTCTTTGAATTCTGCATTATGATGTTATTACAAGGCTCATTACATGCACTTTAACTACGTATAATTGAAAAATAATACAATTATGTTTCGGAAAAGTTTCTTAGGCTTGACTTGCAGATGTCGGAACAGAAATTTCGACAAGCCTACTCGTATGAATTCAAATTCATACAAAGTGCAGCGCAAACGTCGATGAAATATGAAGCCAAGCGAGATTTTAGTGAACGAACAGTGAAACAACGTTGACTCGGAAAACTTCATCGTAGCGAATTCGACATTAAAATTAAGTCAGGTCGCAGACTCCTTCTGATATTGACAATAATGAATCAAAGGCGCCCTCCTCAGCAAAAACAAGCGCATTGTTCGGGAACTGAATGACACTTAGAGAAATCGCCCTTTTGAGGTACCTTCTATGCTTCTTTCACGGAATCAACAAGACACATTTCCCAAACATACCAAGACGAGCGAGAAGTTACGGATCTTCTACAACATGCGAGATTCGGTTCAATGCTTGGACTGTTATGGAACTACGCAGCATTTCCCAACCTCAAAATGCTTCCTGGACGTAGGTGACACGATCATGGCAGAAAAGCACGCCTAACAGATCGACGAAGTGCATTTGGAACATCAATGGCTAGGCCAGCTTTAATCAACGGAAAGAAGTCCGATTCAAGTGCATGAGGTTGCACTGTTATCCGTCGCACCATCGACGCTGCAAAGATTGAATAAGTTGGGTTACAGAACTAACCATCTCCGAATTGCTAGAACCTACGCCTATCGAGTACTTTTCTGGGCATCCAAAAGACTTTCTGCACGAAAAATTATTCAGAAACCAAGCCAAGCACAAGATTGCTTTCAACGACTTCAACCTCAAGAAGCCCAGAATTGAGCAACTGGTATAATAAAATTTGCTTCTCGTTGTTAATGATGCATCAGTTCAAACAGTTTTTTTAGAAAGCAATTAAGCTTATTCTGAAATGAAGTATGCTACAGATGAGATCGAACAGCAACTCCCAGATATCTTGACCCTTTCACGAGCATGTATGCAGATTTCGGTACACGCCGTATGGTGATTATGGCGCCAAAAATGGCACGACGATCTCAATCATTACGGATTACTAGATACTCGTTTGAATCCAATAACCACCCCTGTGATTGATTGGTTGTAAAAGTAATGTGACAAATTCCTTACTTTATGAAGCTTAGAAATCATAGTGTTGTCAGTTTTTTCATCAACGCTCACAATTCGAGAGCAAAAACAAATGAGTGAACGATATTTTTTCCCACCACAACACGATAATGCCCTTGAATGCTTGCTATGGCCGCTGGTTCATTGTTTAGAATTACTAAATCAAATCCTGCTTCCAACTCTTCCTAAGAATGGAATCCAAAATTTCAATAATTATATAATGATCTTGAAAGACCATACTTACCCTTAAACAAACCAAATACTTTTTCATGACACAATCACTTTTCAATTCTTCAAATTCTCCAGCTATCGAAAAACTACAAGCAATTTGTAAAAATCACGCTTCGACTTGTGGTTGTTGAACACAGAAAAGTTATTCCCCTCAACATGTTTGGAACAAAACTCATTATTTTATTTACATTACTACCCCTCACCATGTATCTGTAGTGTCAACACTTCATCGTTCCATCGCAATATTTCGCGTGTTCTTTTGATGATTGGTTGTAAATTTCTTCCTTATAACTGTAAAATGCTGGTAGAGCTAATACTTTGCTTGCAACTTTGAAGACAGCCGGGGCTATGGCGTTTCCATGTGCATTGCATTAGCACGATGGGAGAGGAGGTCCAACCACCGTGCTTACTGATGTTCTGCATCACTAACCACTCCGATATTTCCGCAAAAGATAAATCATATGAAAAAGTACAAATTTTCGAACAAGAAGATTTTTTTTCGAAATCTTCTTCTAAATAACCAATTATATACCTTTGTTTTCAAGCTGAATACAACATCATTCCTATCATTCCAATAGAACGAGCAACTCCAACGAAGGTCAAAAAATTGTCCATTTGTGCATGAAAACGTAGTTTATTGAATTTTGCTTACCCTTTCGGCTCAAAGAGGATCATATTTTTCTTTAGTGGTTTTTATGAAGAACTTCAGCCCTATGATGGTCTTGCTTCTTCTTCAGAAGTTCATTTACATCCTGAGAAAGACGAATAGGGAACGGTTTTAGTCTACTCGCGTGCCGGTCAGATGCCTCACACGGAGGTTTCCTTTTTGGAAACCAATAAGATCATGCTCGTCTTGTAAACAGCGAACCTTCTTCCCGACGTGCCGAGTTCATGTGATGAACAGAACTAATGTCTAGATGAGGAATAATGGCAGATTCTTCAAGTGTTGTTTCCTGACTAGCGAGCAGGTTAAATTACAGAAATAATCGTGAATGGCTTATTAATTTGAATGAACTTTTTTAAAGCTGTGACAGATCTGCCTCGGCGTCAAACAGCAATTATCTGGATTTTGTAGCTGGCGAAGCCCCGAACACTTCTGTGAATGCCTTCTGTGCCTGCATGTTCAGTCATTATTGCCGCTTTCCTCTCCTTGAAACCTTGCTTCATCGTGTATCTGTGGAGCTTTGGAAGATAGGACGTAAGTTATCGAATGCTCAGAAGTGCGATTTCAAGTTGGCGTGTAAGGATCGAGTGTTTATCGAGACATGCAACACTGTTTGTGACATTCAAACACTCTACAATTTGCTAAGCTAACATAAAGTGTTGAATATGTCGGTTGAGTTACTAAGCGATGCCGTGTCTATGCGGCATTTTCCCAAACCCGACTGATGATCGGAATAAATCCCTGTTCAATTTGTGGTGACTCTGAGATAATCTCTGTGGGAGTGGCGACAGTGTAGTCCCTTATGAAATTTCGGTACACCAATAAAATCCGCTAAGCAGATCTTTCAGTTTACTCTAATGTTGTATACTTCACTACGTTACTCTACATTGGAATAATCCACGCCTGAAGTGGGTAATGAAATTTTCAGGATTGTAAGTTAACATAATAGCGTCATGACAAACTCAAACACCTTCTCATCATGTTCGTTTGATTCCAATTCGTGGACCCCAGTGTTTCGTTCTTCAAAAGTCCTCTTGGGTTCAATGTCAGAGCTGAAATCGTTGTTTACGACTCCACAGAAAGTACGGCTTTCTCTGAGGAACTTGTCAAAGTCCATGTAGATTGCATCAACGTCATTCGCGTCACAGATAGAAGTAAACGACAATCATTCTCAAAGCCAGCATACTTCAACATCTCTCCAGTAATAAGCGTCCAATTTGGATTCATGATCGAATTTGTTTTGACGAGAAAGCCCGACCTATCAATCTCTGTACTATCTCTGTTTCGAGAAAAGCACTCTGCGGTATCATTCACGGTGTTAAATAAACAGTACCTTCTCGTCTCGGGTAGTCCAAGATGACACACCTTATCAACCTTGCCTACATGATCGAAACCTCTATGGGGGACTCGGAAGCAAGCGAGTATTGAAACACAATTACACATCATCACTTCAGTTGTTCCAGATTCAAGTAGAGTAGAATGAAAACTCAACACTTTTTCTGTACTCGTCACACCGAACGATTTCGCATCGAAGGTTCTTTCGCAATCAGGTAATACGAAGAGAGATCAGTGATTGGTGTATGGCTTTTGAGACTCATGTGGTCTTGTCAAGCTCTCAACGAACGAGCTGGATGTACTTACGCGTGTCCAGCCAGTATTTTCCAGAGTGGAGAGAGAATCCGTTACAAGCGATTACTCACTTTTAGAATACAATCTGTATATATGAAAGCATACTCACGCACAAAATCATGGATATGTCTACGTAGACACAGATGTTTACGCGAAATCGATATAACATTATTATCTGCAGACCTACTGGAGCATCAAAAAAATCGCAGGAATAGTTATAAAATGGAAAAAAAAATGCTCCCGAAATCTGGAAATAACGTACCATACGGTTTGAGACAAGTATCAGCAGAGCACACTTCGTCATCTTGGTGATATATGATACGTGATCTCTTGCGATCCCTTCTTGTATGCCGTCCATTCGAACTGCGCTTTCCTCGTTTAGAACGGAGAAAAAGATATGGCAACGGGGTTGAACGTGCTGGTCGATTTCGTAGCAATGTCCAAGCACTAAAACAACTACCGTTTCTATACCATTTTGTCGAAGTACAGAGACAAAAACATTTCGGTCATCTTTTGCAAACCATTGACTTACTTCGTTATCTTTTCAGATATGCCAAATGCACAATTAAATTTCCCAGAAACGACTGCATACGTTTACATTTTGATGGGCATGGTCGTATCAGGAACAGTGGATTGGCGATAGTTAGTGATACGATTGGAGAAAAATGCGTTTTAGATTCATTAAACTTATACTCACCTTTTCTGCTCCTCCAGAATATGAGAACAAGTACTCTGAATCAAAGGGATCAATTTGGGGAGGACGTCCATATCGAGAACTTCGCATGCTAGCACTGACTCAACTACTGAATGAGCTCTAAAAAGAATGATGTTTCACTGATGAAGGAATTCAAATGTTTCTTTAGTGAAATCGGTTCTTAGGATCTTGTAAGCCACGAAATCTACAATAACTGTCTTTTGGGAAAAACCACAGTAGACAAGAAAAAAAAGATACTTTTCCCTCAGTTTCAACAGTCCATTTGTCACCAGCTTCAACAATTTCTGAGAACAAAGATGTAGCAGCACATGACACCTCTCGTCCTCGGTAAATCAGCTCTCGAACAAGAACAACCTAAACCAGTCAATCCAGAAATGACAAGAGATGGCCTTCTATGAACTATAGAAACACACTTTGTAATAAACATCTGTCGCTAACAATAGCGCTCTAGGAAAAAAGGAGTGGAGGAAGGAAGAACAATCAAGCGGTTAGTGATGATACAAATGATCAGGAAGAAATGTGCTCGTTGGAGCTTATTATCATTGACGCTCTCTTGCACTCACGTGCGCACGCCAAAGTTTGACTACTGCAAAGGGAACGACTCGACCAGCATTCTACGACATTTATGGAGGAGGTGAAAGAATCTTCAAGAAAGAATCCACTAACATAAAATCTTCGAAGACTTTTGAGACGATTAATGCGAGGAAACGAATCGAGTGCTACAAGTGCTCGGATCCGCACAGCAGAACATGATGGGGTGGAAAAAGGAAAAAAGAACTGCTACATAGCACTTTAAGACTTACACTATGAGTAATTATTATTAATGCAATACATCCTTACACTTATTTACAGTAGCTTTACGTTGGCTGTCAAATTGCCCAAAATAAGAAAAGTGTATTATTTTGTTTTATGAAATCAAACTCGAATATCATCTAGCATTTTCAAAAGTGAAAAATTCAATAAATGTCCACAACGCAAATCAAACAAGAAAAAAAAGAAAGGAAGAAGTGCGCTTCAAACTGTGGGATACCCTAGCTCTCCATGCAACAAATAATGACTGATTTCTCCACCGCATTGTCATATGCGATAAAAATGGATCCATAGGAAAATCCACGTTGGGTTTTATACTGGCCGCGCGCACTTACTGTTGCCTCGCTGCAGGCACGAGCATAAAATAGACGTGTAGAGCAAATTTTGCAGGATCAGAGCTAAATGTTTGATTTCAAGTTTCTATCAAAGCGGAGAAAAAAAATCTCAAAATAAATAACAAAGACTACACTTCACATGTGAGTCGCGCCTATGCGATATATATGGAATCCACGACCAGCAGATACCCAACGCACACACTACCCAACAAACAAATGCGTCGCGTATGTACAACTCAATCTTATTTATCGTGCTACACTGCAGTGAGTCGGTCTTTCAGAAAACAAGCAGAACGTTGAATAGTAGAGACTTGAGCTATTGACTAATTGCTTATAAGTTGAGAAAGAGCTCTGTTCAGCGAGAGATATACGTGTTTGAAACACAAATGTTTACTTTTTGCTACAACCTTATGAAAAGACTTTTTCAAAAGACGGCTACATAGAGAAGTAGCCATAAATTTAAGCTTTCGAATGTTTACCATGAGTGCAATGGTGTTCAACAAAGGGCAGTTTCTTCGTTCTTCATTTGTAGCCGTCTAACAGAAAAGAACCAAATGCATCGATATCCCACTCAATGATACGAATAGTCCAGTACAACGTATGTCCACGTTCTGAGAGAGGCGATGTCGTAGAAACATCAGCGATCGAACTGCTACTTCTATTAATGCCACTACTACCACTTATTACCACAATTGCGTCAGCTGAGCAGAATAAATTTTTGAGATTTACTCGCTTTTAATAGTTAAATAACTACCATAAAGTGTTGAGGATAGAAGTTGAGTTGTACAACAGTATTTGCATGTTGTAAACTGCAAAATCGTGTGAATTTTGCGTTGAAAGTTTTTACTGAATATTAAACTCCACAGTGAGCAAAACACTTATTGTAAAAGAAAAGTCATTAGAAGAGGAGTCGAGGTTACATAATGTTTCCATAAACACACCCTGTGGAAACATCTGCACACGCAACGTGTACACACATGGCTCTTCTGCATATTGCATAAAACGGCTAGATTTCCTCAATGATTTCCCTACTAGCTCCATCATGAAGATAAGATAATCTTTCGTATTTTAGTCTGACAGCACAGCGGGCATTTCGCCATGAAATGAAATCCAGACAAATAAATTTATGCGAAGGTTCAGTGTTGAACTACCAGGTGTAGAGCAGAGTTGCCCACTCGGTCGACGACACCCCGAGACATTTGTCTTGATTAAACTGTTTAATGACCCTCAAGAGTACAATAAAAAGCCTCTTATGACAGAATAAACAGCTGAAAAGATAATAGATCGTAAACGATATCTTGCGGCCTGCTTACTGTAAAAGACGAGAGCATTATGGGTGACGCTATTTCCGATGATTTCAGAATAGCGTTAAGATAGAGGTATGAAAAGATGATTCCATCTCGCCATTCTCAAGAAGGTCATGCGAAAACATGAGTGATTATCTAAATGCGACCGTTGAAAATCGACAACTACTCAGTCTTCCCTTTACTTCACATACCCTTTTCATGATGTTGAATATGCCCGGTTGGTTCCAACAACGGCTTTAGCAATGCTGATCTGATAAACTAATTCCCATGAAGACAATTGCTCATGAAAGACGAGCTTATATTTTACCTTCTATCGGCGTGCAACAAAATAGATACCTCTCAATGACACAGGATTCTGCAGTTTGGTCGAAAAATCATTTTAGGGAACGACTGAGCCCCGTTCTGAGCAAAACGATGGAAGCGGCGCGCACAGTTTACAAGAGTATCCAAGACATAGTGGAATGAAAAGGAACAACCAAGTTCATCCTATCCTTTCGTTTCTACAATTTTTCAAGTTTGACAAATCGCAGAAGCCTAACAGCTATGTAAGCAGAATGAAGAACCGCTTATTGCTATAGAACACACAGTCGTAAGGTACTGCTAGGATAACCCCACATCCCTGCAAGTAATAGAACCAGAAATTCCAATCTGCGTTTACTGTCAAGGATCGCAAAGTGTTTGCTAACCAAGAGCAAATAGAACTCAATAAACTACTTCTGCACGAAACAGGAACAACTGGAGAGCACAGAAATCTATTCGCGTCACTTATCAAATGAGAGAATAAAAGAAAGGAGGTATGAAGAATATAACTTGGCTGTCGTTGAAAGCTCTAAAATCGTCCCTCTTACATATCCAGTTTCCTTTACTAAGGAAGTTACTGGAGGAATTTTGAGTATGTCATAAGAATAACTAAAGCTTAACTGATCTAATGAAATTCAAACACTAACCTTCACTCTCTAGGGTTTTTTTTGAAGATATCAACACCTGGATCTTGGAACTAACTTGAGAGAAGCTTCATATTAGTTAGAAAACGTTGATAGAGATGTTAAAGAAAAATTACCTCAAGAAAATTTTGAGGAGCAATGTTACATGCAGCCTGAACGTCTTCGATGCACGGTCTTCTTCCACGTAAACACCTCACACAAAGATATGAGCTTTCAGGAAGACGATCAAGGAACGAGTCCCATTCGCAGCACGTGCCTTGAAAGCTTCTTATTATCTCAAAAATACTTTCAGTAAAGCTCAAAATGAAAGTTGAAAAACATCTTACGAGCTGTTCTTTTTTTCTGAATAAGACATGTGTGAGTTTGTACTTCTCCTCTCAAATTTGTTGGTTAATATTACAGCGATTTAGCCTTCTTCGAAGTTTAGACGACGTGCTATACCAAGACATATCCAGTCACAAAGGAAGTATTAACCGATTGATCAGATATGGTGTGCTACAGGATGTCATCTATGCACTAGAAAGGCGAAATCGGCGAAACATTGGTCACTAAATTTGGAAGCAGAAACCAACGGCGCAGTTTTGCTCAGTTAAAAAGTTTGTAAGATGCTTTTCATCGCATTGTATTCGTAGACGACAAATCACTCACTGTGATACTTCGCACGACAGAGTAGACAAATAAGCAACTCTGTGTCATGCTGTTCAGCACCAGCGCAAACGCAAGTATCACCGACCGTTCTCTGCGTGTTTATTAATTGCAGTGCACCTATAAGCAAATTGATGTAAGTTATGGATAAATTGTAGAACATATCCAAAGATGCTAAGTTATATAGAAAACTTTGACGCCAGGAGGGAGTTGAAGACGCGTTTTATCCATATCAGAGGCGGTAGCACGACTCCGGTATGGGTGCAATGCGAGTTGCAGTCCCCACTGCCGTCACATGTTTTATATCTCACTCAGCACTCTTGGATATACAATAATAACACCACGAGACTGCTCGAGAGCACGAAAAAAATCTACTAAATTATCCTATGCTAATTGCCGAGTTGTAGCGTACCAATGAGAGTACGTTGCTGAGATCTTAGTGCTTGCAGATGTTGTTTCATGTCAGCTGATGTAACGAACTCACTTAGTTGCAACCTGAATTACGAAAAGGAAATCTCTGAGGCTAGATCAGAGTCTGAAGAGGAACACTGCGTTCAGTGTAAGAGTATAATACAGAGAAAAATGGTGACATCAACCTAATTTTACCAAATCTTATATGTGATGTAGACAACATTAAAAAGTGAAGAAATCACAGCATTTGAAAAACAGCAGAAAAACACTCAAAAAGTGGAATCTATCAGAAACTCAAACAATCAGCGCACACTTCCTAAGCCTTTTTAGAAAAAAATAATCAAATAGCTAGCAAAAAATGATAGGGAAGGGAGCCAAGTAAAGAAATACTTGCCTTAGTAATCACTTAGTAATAATCAGTGCTACTTCCACATCACAGCATAAAATTCAATTGAACTTACCACTGTTCTTCTGGATTTGATGCATCAATGAGATAACGGACAGGTGTCTGGCCTTCCACCAAGGGCGCAAGGTCGTCACGATCGCGAATTATCTGAATTGTAACACTGTGATTATCGAAGGCAGAGCTCATTGAAAATCAAGTTATTATCTGTATCACCAATAATCCCTCTATTCATCGACGGACTCGGACAATCGTCAATTACATCTTCAAGATTCATGTCATGCTTCAAACGCCCAATGCAATGCAGTCACTCAAAGTACATGGCGTTTTCCATAGTTGGTCTATAATTTTATGTCTATGCAGAAGAGCCACTAGTAGTCAACTGGGCGCTGCTAACGGAAATACATAAGCACATGGGTGGCTCGTTTAATAATTCTAACACAGGAGTAGGCCGTAGACTATATCGTAACTCAAATACGTCAAATCCATCAGATTACACTTCTGTCTCGTTTGAACAGATGGGCAGCTTGTCCAACTCTTCCTCTTAGTGTATCGTAGGCACTACTGTATTTCAAATACTCTCCCCATCTGTGCTTTGCATAAGTCACCTGCATGGACGGAATTTTATATATATATATATATATATATATATATATTTATATACATACGTATGTGATATATATATATATAATATATATATATAATATATATATATATATATTATATATATGTTATACATATATAAAGTGCATAACAAATTTAACCAAGAAAATGGATCTTGTATTCCGAAAAAAGAATCCCATCAAGCATGGAAGGCATAAGAAGCACATTGTTGGAAATACAAGAAAACTCACACAAAACACCGCAGCTTCAAAATTAAGTTGAATGAAAATATGAGTGCTCCCTAGGCATTTCCGTGGACGGTTGATTAACAATATTATCCACAGAATCAAGAAAGAAAAAAGATGGCTGTTAAGAAAACAAAGGGCCTTCATTATGCGGTGAAGAGCATGTAAGTTCCTTGTAAGATAATCACGAGTTAAGAGCTGACTGAGGTTCAAAGCTTCCCCAATTATCAGCGTGGTTGCGGCTGTATTCGACATAACAAAAGTTGTTACTTGTTTGACACCATACCACTCATGCGTAATTGTGATCAAACGGTTTGAAACCCGCATCCATCAAAAAGATAAGAATAAAGCTCCCGGTGTTGATCAGTCCTTGAGAGATGAGCCATGCAGTGGTCTTCAATTTTTAGCTTCCTATGAAAAAACTGAATGCACACCTGGACTTGACAATAACGATGGCCTCAACAATGTTGACACACTTTAATGGTGAACAAATCAAT
This sequence comes from Parelaphostrongylus tenuis, assembly GCA_019055375.1. Lineage (NCBI taxonomy): Eukaryota > Metazoa > Nematoda > Chromadorea > Rhabditida > Metastrongylidae > Parelaphostrongylus > Parelaphostrongylus tenuis. The sequence continues at coordinate 85,128 of JAHQIW010000441.1, forward strand.
GGTGCTACGATCTTGGATAGGTCTGGCATCAATTCACCGATCTCGAATAGAGTCTTGGGCGCAATATTTGATTACTAGCAATCCACTAAGCGACCATGTGTGTTCCACAGCACCTCCAATTGTGCATCACATGTGGTGTTGTGTCTAGTTTGATTATCCAAGTCAGAGGAGTGCCAGACAATGGGCCATCCGATCCGAGTTCGAGGTAAAATGCAGGAGGCATTCCTTATCCATTATATGGAAGAAATGGACGTTCACAGATGTAATAATAAACGAAGGTGAAGCCACGTAATTAGTAGATACTTTTGAAAAAACAAGACACTCACCTCCACTAAGTTATAATAGGAAGCTGGTTTTTGAAACAGGTTTAGCAATCTTTGAGTAAATTTAAGCAAGTTATCTCGCAGAGCCGAAGCATTCTTGTGCATATCTGAGTCTATAAGAAATCTGAAACAAGACCAACAAGGTAACAACTAATTGTTGGATACACGGATGTTACGAACGATAAATAACTAACTTCGAATTTCGACACTCCTTGATAACATCTAGGATGTCATTTAGAGTGAATTCCCGTTGACACATTCGCTGTCGAACAGCACGTACTCGTATTAATTCTTCTCTCAATTGGGTCATTGCTAAAAGTATTTTTAGAGTCTCGTTACATTTCAATCGATAAACTTTGTACAGCTTGTGCTCTCACAATAAGAAGGTCACGTATTCACTTTCAACAGTGGGAAACAAGACAGGATAAATGAAAAGAACACTTAACGAACTTTTCGAATCAAGCCAATCTGACTGTCGCACTTCCTCCCAAAGGGCGCAAAGATCCTTTTCATTTGCGGAAGAGTCAGAAAGCAGTAACTCAACCTGAAAAACAATGTTTCATCTCACAAAAAAAGATATTGGACAGTGAAAACATACTTTTGATTCAGAAAGAAGTGCCGTTTTGAGGGTGGAGTGGAGTCGGTTAACAAGAGATAGAGAACCAGTATTTGCGAATAGCCGTGAACCTTCGGAAACTAAACTAAAAGAAGAAGAACAAGTCATAATACGCCTATAAGCGATGCGAATTCATGAGTACAAACAGAACATACCGCAGAACGTCGTCTGCTTTCCATCGCTCATGGATCAAAAAATCATCAGAATCTTCGAACTCTTGAGGGGTAGACCACTCCAACACGCGTTTAGCTTCAACACTCCACTGACGCATTTGCAATGTCTAAAATTGCAAATCCTCTAGCAATATGTGTTCAAAAAAGGCGATTCTCTGCAAGCATACCCGCCAAAGTTGATCCACTTCGTCCAAACGTACATCAAAGTCCTCGCCTCGTTCAGCAAGTGCTCGGAGATCATCCGACGATACGTCATGATGGTCTGCCTTACACAGACTGATAATCTTGTTGGCCTCAACTCGCCAGGCTTCTATTCTATCGACAAGGTTCTTAAGAAACACATTTGGGTGGAAGTAAATGAACAAAAGTGTCGAAGATCTCAAAAAAATGTTTAAAGCAATAAAAAACCTCGAGTTCCTTTATTAGCGTCTCTTGATCACAAGGCAGTGCATGTAACTCAGCAATAAGAAGCCTAATGCCATCGAGATTCAAACGAGTGTCTGCACGTTGTATCCGAGTTTTCACTCTAAAGTATCAACAACCAATAATTTTACACAACTATAATACGTTCTCAAGCAAATATAAGCAATGACGTAACCTCTTGACTAACACGTAAATTTTTCGCGCTGCGGATGAACAACGTTTAAACGACAATGCGGCTTTATTTCCACTGCGGCGCGCGCCAGTATGAACTACCTGCCGCGCGCGGCGCGCGGCACTGCATTTTCGATCACGCGGAAATGAAGGGGTTACTGATAGATTTCCACCGAGTTTTGAATGAAATCCTTGTCTAGAACGGTCCAGAATTGTCAAGAACTAACACTTTGCCTCTTCAGAAAAGAAAAGTATCACAAAATGATGTACCTCGTTCTAACTTTTCCATTGAGAAGTGTACGAGATTTTTCAGCAGCAGCGTAACACTTCTTCGAGATGTCTAAGAGTCTCATGAGTGGAGTGGTGTGAGGAAACTTTTTCTGGCGGGCAGTTTCCAAAAGACTCTCGACATCACTTAACGCTATAACAACTCCCGTTGCGAGATATACGATGCAAAATGCTAGGTGATGATAAAAGTAAAGGAAAATTAAACTGTGTAAAAGTCAAAAAAATAGCATACCCAATATGTGGAGTGCTGTGCAAAAACGTTTGCATCAGCCGGGATTCGAACCCAGATCTCACTCTTTCCGGGAGTGTATGCTTACCGTTTCACTACCGACGCTGGCTTTGTACAGCACTCTTATTTACGCTATAATGCGTTGTCTGACAACAGCCAACCGTCAACGGTCTCAACCCGGAAAGAGTGAGATCTGGGTTCGAATCCCGGCCGACGCAAACGTTTTTGCACAGCGCTCCACATATTGGGTATACTATGAACATCATACCACTGCAAGTGGCAGTCAAAAATGAAAAGAATTTAGTCAAAAAATATCATAAATAACGCCTACATGGTTTACGCTGAGGGTTGGTCAAAACGCGATCCACTTCGTCCTTCCATTCGAAATAATGAGTTGTACGCTCTTCGAGCTTATTAACCATTTCGCAGAGTTCATCCATGGTATACCGATATCTATAAAAGTAGAGAGGCTGTCGTGCTGAACAATTATTGATGGAAGATGTCAATGTCATACTTCAATAGGCACTCCGACGATGGGCACTTGCTGCACAAGTGATCCGTATGTTCAAGGCAGACTGTCTTTCCATGGGCACAAGTTAAAGCAGAAAGGAATACCGTAGTGTTACAATATCTCAAGGAATAGACATAAAAATAAGATTAGCAACATACGAAGCAAAAATATTACAGGAAAACGAGCACGCAAGACTCTCGATCCCAAGGGAGGAGTTGAATCCCACTTCAGCTCCCAGAATGGGTGAAATAGGGTTTGAACTCTCCGTGGGGATAAAATATTCTGCATACCACTCAACTTTTTGAATTTATGATTAGAAGATCATAACAGACCAGAAAGCCAGTAAAAACGGATAATCTCCTAGATTATTAGAACAATCGTGAGATCTATGCTACCTGCAAACACGAGCATCATCAACGATAGATTCGAAGTTCTCCCTTTGTGCCAGCATCACTCCACGTTTCGTAACTTCAACTCGATTATGGCCTTCCCGTTTCGCTATCTTTAAACGATATTTTCAGCTCAGCCTTCCTACTTTACATCCAATACAAATTTTGAATTTGAGTAAAATTCGTTTCTTTTTCTCAAAAACCAACTCTGGGATATAGTACCGAGGACTGCTTAGAAGCCATGAGTTCTGACTTTAGCTTCAATGCAGCCATCAACAATTAGCGGGGATCTGTGGCCGATTGACTAGTGATGCTCGGCGTGGCTCCAGGCGGGTGGATTCCTCAAGCCTAACTCTTTCCAGTAATTAATAACGAACGCCCACTCTTTATCCTCTATATTGCACGATGTGGTCGACCAGCCTACTACTACGTGAAGAAGATGAAATCTTCAGGCGAGGAAAAGAATGCTAGAAGTACTGGGACTCACACAGTGAGAAAAAATAAACCGTTATACGGATCATATAAATTGACTGAAGTGATATAATCTCCGAACTCTAACCTCTAGCATCTCGTCAAGTGCAGCCAGACTCATTGCTATTCCTAGTTTGCCACACGAAGACGCCATTTTCAAAACCAGTTCATCGTGAGAAAAGACACAGAATCGGCGGACACTAGCATACTCAGAAATGCACTGGCGTCCCTTGCTCAACTAGAAAAATCATAAATACAATAAAGACTAAGAAAAGTAGCACTCATCACTGTACCCAGTCGATAGGAGCGAAAATTAACAGCTTCGGCAAAATTTAGCCCTTCGTTGTAACCAGCATGATAAGCTCGAGGAAACGTAATGACAAATTCACCCGCATTTTGATGCACCTGAAACAACCGAAGTATCCACGCAAATCATCAAATCCGACAGTCGGAGACAGAAATGTTATACACATACCGTCCAAATTTTCACTCCTTTGGAGAGTAAAATTGCTGGATTTACAGCAGTTGTCATGTGATGGAAGATATCTTTTTGCATCGTGATACCTGGCGCTAATTGGCGAACTACCTTCAAAACAAAACGGTCATTATGCTAAAAGCCATTTGCTCAAATTAACAACTAGAAAATGCTATATGTTGTCCCACCTCTTCAAACTTTGGTGCATTATCTCCACCAATTCCATACCAAATTTTGCGTTCACCCCTAAAATCCGCAATTTGACACGATAGACTCGCTTGAAAATTGTTTTGAATATTCAAAATTATTCTACCAGTGATTATAATTGATGCTATATGTCCAGTGATCTTCCGTATGCCAGCAGAATGTGCTAAAGCACATCCCAACGTATACCCAAGGTACCATCATTCCTGTAATATTCCTTATTAAATGTGAACAAAACTGATTTTGTCCAACAATGTTGAGAGCAAAAACGGGAGCTCCGGTAATGCACAGGTCAGTAAGCGCATCCGAAATGTTGAGACAAGGGATCAGTTCTCGCGCGTGGTTCAAAGTTATGCATATCATTCACCATTATTGGGTATATAGTTGTAACATACAAAAAAGGATCAAATAATAATGAAAGGATCTATTGAAATTTGAGCGTGGTCTTGATAAAGCACTCGAAGGAAAGGTATAATGTGATAAAAAATACCAGCCAGCTAGCAATCGAGTGCGAAAACACTTTGAAAATCTCGCTTGACATAGAGTGTAAAACGTACGTCGTCGACAACTCTCTATAAGGAGTGTAACGCTCCCAAGAGAACTGACTATAAAAGATCGACAGACGACGGGTTCTGCCCGGCTGATGAGTCTGTAAGGACGAAACACGTGTCTCGGGCTGTACAAGAGCCTTAAGCTGCAGATAGACGGACATGTAGGGGGGGGGGGCCGGATGGGAGCCGTGTGGTGGGGCGTGCCTGGCAAAAAAAGAGGGTGCGAAGGGGAAGGGAAGATCCATGTGGGGGGGGGGGATCTGTGCGGACGCGCCTGTAGAACTGTGTGAACTAAGTAAGTGATGCAAAAAAAAAATAACAGGAAAGAATACTGGTTTATTAATTAATGTCTCTATTAGTTTTTAGTACAGTTAATCAGATAGCATGTCATATAACGGGTTGTGAAGCACTGCATTAGCAATAAAAGAAAAAGATAGAAGTCTGGCACTTACGGGCAGAAGTATCCTACCGGCGCGTTGCCTTATTAGAAGGTTTCGGTGACAGGAAATTCATCAATGTTTGATACTTACCTTGATATTACAGTGCGGGCCGTCTCGAACTGTCGCGTGAGGACTGGTGTGGTTTTCTTACCGGAACACGATCTCGTTATGCGGCATTTAGAAAGGACGGCTAAGGTGGTAGCTAGCTCGCGCAGCAGAGAGATGGCGCGGTGCACTTTGGAAGATCAAGTTGTCGCTTGACCCGTCCGTCGTACATAAAGGACCTTGACAAGCGGTCGAGTCAGTGTTAGGGAGAGAAGGGTAGTTTTCCGTGGAGCTGTGCTCGCGCGAGGCATTCTTGTCAGTCGCATGCAAGTGAGTATGTACGGTTGTACTTACCTTCTCGAAGGAGCGAGTTATGTTTGTCCTGATAGCTTCTCGGAGAAGGGAAAGGGGCGCGGACACGCGTAGTCATCCCCTTTTCGAGGAAATCCGCTACCTACCTGGAAGGAAAGATATTTTAGATACCTCAGTAAGTATATAAGTACGTATCAATAAATTTAAAAGTGCAAACATATAGGCAGACAACGATGGCCGAGTGGATAGTAATTCTTGAACAATCCACGCAGGGCTGATCCTTCACCTCCCACAAACACTCTCCGGCAAGCAAAACAAACGTCCTAAGAAATACCCCAGCCCAACCATCCTTCAACTGCAAGGAGACGTGCTCGAACATATTCTACGACACCCGTGAAGAAGTTGAGATCCCCAGAAAACGGGAGAGATGAATCAGATGCTGTACGTACTAACACTTGCACCGAGGACAGAGAAATCTGCGGAACAGGTCAAATAAAGTGATGTAAAAATAATAAGTAG